>JAWPGT010000088.1:0-85200 GCA_034638255.1 Coprinus comatus
TAGGCATCGTCATTCCTGATAGGAGATCTCATTTCCAGCATCCGAGTGCCTCTCAGTTGTGCACCATTCTGCCAAAAGTTCCAACTATAGTCACAATTCTCTGTAATACAAACCACGTTGATTCCAAGTGGTCTCTCTTTCTTTGCCAACTTTTCAGTGGTGCAGACCAAATCCGATGCCTTCATGTTTTCATGAACGACGTGTCGGATGATGACAAGCTTGTGAGACACCTACTCGAATTTCTCTCTAAAAAGCTCCCAGATGGTACCTACCCGCTCCCAGACATACGTCAGCTAACATTTCAAGGTGATGGGGAACTATGGTTTGGTGCGCTTCTTCAGATGATGATTAACCGAAGGATGGGGTTACAGAAACATTTCTATTTGGAGGCAGACCTACGTAACTCGTGGCAAGTCGGGATGCTTAATAGCAGTGTGACAATATTGACGGACCAAGGGTGTATGGTATCAATGAAAACACGCATTACCCAATAATGATCAATTTTTTTTTGGACATGGTCTGATGGAATTTGGCCCATCGATGTTTACATTATTTTTCGATTCTTCATACAGAGTTGTTTCATCACTAGTTCTAGGACCATATATGTTATAGAAATTTTAAATGATGTGGGATAGACACTACTGTAAGCGAGAAATTAGATCCCAGATTCGTAAGTAATATGCACATGGTTTATACAGTCCCAATTTTACTCAGCCAGCATATCGAGCAGGACTCTGGGTCTCTTGCCTTCGCGTCTTCTTCCTCTAAATTCAATGTAAACATCATTCTCCATGATCAAGTTCTAATCCACCGATCTCACGGAACAAAGAGTGCATATTTGAGTGTTAAATCATGTCCATTTGTGAATACATCAAGGGAAGCTTTGTTCGGAAGGTCTAATCGACAACTCGGTCAAGAGATGAGATGCCATCTCACTGGGAAACCTGAACGACGCCTCGACACACACTTCCCCAAACATCAATAATGGGTCTCACAATTTGTGTTGTAGTCCTACCAGATCTCGTAACACCCCTCTCATTTTTATCAAAGTAAAAGGGACACTCTTGCATGATACTCCCAAACGCCACGGGTCGTGTTGTCAAAAACATCTTGAAAAACCCGATATCTTTATCTTCACCTTCACGAAGGAGGAATTCCCAAGTTTCGTCACAGGGAGTAGTAGAACCATAACCGATTGGAAGTTCAGATAATGGGGCAAGTGGAATGTCTACTCGTGTGTTGGTGTTGGATATAGCTAGGGTTCCAATTGGTGGTATATACCATGGTGCTACACCATTCATTAGCAACTTCATTCATGTATGCAACACAAATACTTACTAATTGAAAATTCCGATGGGTCAAAATAGAATAGGTATGGATACAAGCCAAGATCAGTTCGATTCTGAATCGATATTCCATACTTCTTGTTCTCATCTACCACCACAAGTCCAGGTTCCCCACCTTTCCTGTTATTGAAAATATCCTCCCCAACTGGTCGTTTAATCAACGCAAAATTTTCGTCATAACTCGTTTCTAATTCATGCAGTTCCATTGTTACGTTCAACTTTTCGCCTTCACTCGGGTTTGGATTGCTTCCTCGTGTAAGGTGATAGCGGAAATTTACGGCACATTTCAATACTTCAGGGACCATCCATGATGCCTGTTCAAACTCGATTGTGAAAGGAGATCGCGTGCCAAGATGCTCTGAGGCAATGGGAAACTTGTGGTCGATGTATATCAGCTTTTCCTTTTTCTTCGTCTCTTCTTCGTCAACGACACCACACCCTTCGTCAGATTCAACCTCAAGTTCCGTTTTGCTTTCAAGTTCAACTTCTTCAAGAGTAAAAACTATATCGGCCGCCTCCAAGTCCTTCGTAAGTGTAACACCTATATTCTCTCTTAGCATAGGATCCACAGTCTGTTCGAGCCAAGTCCAAACATTTGAAGCGACCAAGAATTGTTGGCCTTCAGTATTCGATCGATGTACTAATCTGCAGTAGAACAATTTAGGAACCTTGAACGAACTATTTCCAGGAGCGAATTCTAATTCAGAGAAAAACATTTCTGCAGACCGAACAACCACTTTTCCCAACTCTGGATTAGTATCCGACTGATTGGTGCTCCAAGGAAGGGGAAGAAGATTGGTAGCATGTACTGTGAATTGACTACCAGCGGTTATCCCTTGTGCGAGGCCTGCTTCCAGTTTCATCATAGGCACCGTGGTTGTCGCTGAGGCTTCCAATTTGGTAGTAGGTCTAGATTTCATAAGAGTTCCCAAGATAAATGTTTTATCGCCTCCAGAGATGAGATGGTTGAATAATCGACGATCTGTGTGTACCCCTTCACAATGGGCATTCTGCCTGTATTATTATTTGACTTAGCCTCTATTTATTTCAAAGAAGAAATAAAGACAAACCAGTCAGGCATATTCAAGCGATGCATCAACCCTTCGTACGTCAACTCTCTTACATCCTCTCCGGTTTCCCCATTTAATACTTTCATCAAAGCCCACGTAAATACACCATTCGGTTTGGTCGGGTGTTCGTATGCCACTTGATCTTTACCGCACGCAGCGAGTAAAACATGTGTTGCTCCTGATTTATTTACAAATCCACGACCTGGTAAAACGTCCTTGATCGAAGCTGAGCTTGAGTCTGATATTTCTGTTCCACGGTTCGTGTCCGAAAGTCCCAGCCCGAGACGTTGAAGCAGTATCTCATCAGTGGAAGGCGAAATCGGTGGAGGATCAAATATTCGTCGTGGGGTATAACCTTCATCTAATGCAGTAGAAGAAGCATCTCCACGATTTATGCCAGCAGAATGACAACAGTCTAAAATCAGAGTCTGACAATTCTCCTCATTCATTGAAAAGATCAAGATAATACTAACACTCACAATATTATTACCCCTCGTTTCACTCAACCTTCTCAACAAAGCCGCAACCGTCCTATCTGGAATAGGAGGTACTTCACATCCCAGTTCTTCATTGTACTCTCCTAGGTCAACTGGACACAACGCCTCCATGAACAGAGTTCCCTCTCTTCTCTCTGCTTCACCACCCAACCACGTACTCCATTCTGGGGGCCTTTCCACTCTTGCACCGTGTCCAGCAAAATATACAATCATTGCCACGTCCTCAGAATCATTCATATCCAAGTATGTCTCCCATTTTCCTGTGCTTGAGTTCGAATAGGTAGAAGAAGACTTCGGCAATATCATCTTTCTCAATTTCTCAAACCCTTCCAAAATACCTTTCCGCGTCGCCTCACCGTCTCTTATACTCAATACTCTACTCTGTGGAACTCCCAACTTCGTGACTAGAAATGTTTCAAATGTGTCTGCATCGCTCACAGCGGATTTGAGAGGTTGATACCTTGCGGATGTGTATGCATTTATACCGATTACCAAAGCGTAGATCGGTGGTTGTGGAAATTGGAGAGGGGTTAACGGTGATAATGGGAAATCACTGTTTATGTTTAGGTTGAGCTTGAGGTACGGTGAAAGTGGAGAACTCCACGTACGTCTCATTGAACATGGTTGCAGTGCAAGCTGATCGCCGCTCTGAACCCTGGTGGGAATAAAAAGGTCTCGCAGTACTTGATACAACTTCAACCTCAACTTCAAGTTTCAACATGCACAAGCAGCACCCGAGGCTGAAAGCAGTCTGAAAGTCGCATCCCAATCACCGGTTCATTGCCTGTGGAAAATCTCATAAACATCTTCATGGAAACACCCAAATCCTGTCGTCACTGCCACTCGCGTTGTCCTTATTGCTCAGATGCACCTCATTGCTTTCCTTCCACCACTGATGAGGTCGCTTATATCAACCAAGACTGCACCGTAATAGAGTAGCAGATACGTTTGCTTCAACTTCAAAAAGCAAACCATAAACGGAGGTTAAACGAGCTACAATCAAATACCAGAGTCCTACCCCCTGAAACTCTTTCAGAAATCTTTCAACACGTCTATCATAATATTAACAAAAAACCTCTTTTCCAAGTATTATCTGTCTGCTCTCACTGGCACAAAGTCGTGCACAATTAGGACATTGAAACTGTATTCAACGTCTCTCTTTTGGGCATCACTTGTTGTTCCGAATTGTCGCCACCTCGAGCAACTTGAGCTGGCTTACTTGCGCTCAGTGCAAGGCACGACTAATCTTCCTGTTCTCAATCTTGAGAATCAACTTCGACTTCAAACTCTTACTCTCCATGGCACACTGTATGGAACTATCAGGATTTCCCCTGCATCAAACATCACCACCCTCATGATCAAAGGAGCCGAAGATATCTCGTCTACTCTCAAGATCCTCGCTCAAATCCGAACCCTCACTGATCTGAGGACCTCTTTCCAACCACCCACCCCCCCACAAGACTCTAGTGATTTCAACCGCTTGTGCTCTACTCATCATCACCTACGAACGTTTACTATCAACATTTTCGCTGGCCTTGCCACGATTCTTGAACACCTAAAACTCCCTGTTCTAGAGAGCCTTGAAATAAGCATTTGCATTGAGGCAGTGTCATACTTTTTCAAGGATTTGAATGTTTTCCACTTGTGTCGTGTTCTTCCAAAATCCCCAACCATGTTCAGAATCTTTTGTTATCGCAGAAATGAATTTCATCGTCACTCAGCGTGCTTCCTCTTCCTCTGCCGGCTTTTTAGTAGTGCAGAACAAATCCGTCACCTTTGGATTTTCATTGACGATGACAACACTGTGGCAAAACTACTCGAATTTCTCTCCAACAAGCTCCCAATAGGCACGTACCCCCTCCCGGGCCTACGCCGGCTAACACTCAAAGGAGTTTTCACCAATGACCAATGGTTTAATCCACTTCTTCAGATGATGAATAACCGAAAGGTGGGGTTAAAGGAACATTTCCATTTGGAGGCGAGCCTATGTCACTCGTGGCAAAGCGAGCAGCTTGATAGTTTAGTAACAAGTTTGACAGAAGAAGGATGTATGATATCAATGAATACGTCCATTTCTGTTTCATGATGTGTTTTGGACAGTTTGATGAAATTCGACGCCTACAGCATTACATTATACCCAAATTGTACCAATTTCTTCAAATAGGTTCCATTAGACACAACCAATAGTCCCAGGCCCATAAATATTACAGAATTCTTTTTTAGCATTCTTACAATTGCTCGGCTTGACTCGACGGGGAGTCCTCCCATTTTCAGTCAGAGCGTTCTGTGGTTGTCAGTTTGTCAACGACAAGAAATGGTTCCATATCCGATTTGGTTTCTGCTTCCTGGTATTTGTCCGCCCGTGGGCAGCATAATGTTGGAGTACGAATACCAGTCATTGTAAAACTTGCTGTGATTTTATTACAATAAAGAAGGCTATGTTTATGTTTCCAAGGGCTTAGAGCTATAGTTGTGATTTGTGGGATGAGCGAATGAATACAGAGGAGATCGATGTTTAAGTACTAGTACCGACTAGAATAAGAATTGGATTTGGCTACTATATTAGTGGTGTTGGAAGGTAAAGTGGTATCTCTAAGAGAATAGTATATAAATTCGTGTTCATGCGAATGTCATATAACCAATATATTGATTCCTTCCAGACTGTGATATTGAATCCAAGCTTGAATGCAGCATCCAAACCTTCAGGCTTTCTCTCCATCAAGCCTAGTAGTAACAGCAAGCCTTACACATGAAGATGTGTTCGGTCCGAGTGGGTACGGATCTTTAGGCCTTATTCTTGGTGGCATAAGGGAGTGGTTCAAGTTGGTTGAATCTAAAATTTAAATGGTAACTACCTACAAGTCCCGTCACCGATTTGTACGTTGAGTAATCAATAATAACCTGGTATATAAACTTGCTCATAAAATTACCTTACCAGAACCCACTAAACCAGTGGTAGGACAGGTTCCTAATGACGAGGTCTTAAGAGTTCAAGTTATGTGTGTATCTCTAGTGTTGGAACGATAGGTGTCGGCTGAACAACGAGAGGGTGTGCAGTCTCACTATGTATATAATGTATGATTAAGTTCTTCGGAACGCTGTATCGAGCGCTCGAAGCTTGAAGTATTGGTGTATCAGAAAGGGGCACATTCAAGTTGGAAAACGAAAAAATACCTTAATGATAACAGCGTAACAGATGGCACAACAAGAGTGAAAGCAAAGCGAAAAGAGCAATCTAAAAGATTTCATAAGGCTAGTTCGAAGGTGGAAGAATGCGAGTCACCCACAATGAAACCAACCAAAACATGACCTAAAAACAGATATTCGCCTTTTTATTTTATTTTTTAATGATCACAAATCAAAACGAGGGATCGATCTGTCTTGTTAACTTAAACTCACACTTAAGCAAAATAAACGAGGAAACGTCACTAACCGAACGTTGCATCTAACAAGACTAACACGACAATGAGAATAAACCAACCATCAGCCACCAAGTCCAATACGCCCATCTGCTTAGTACGAGGAGCCAGGATCGCTTCATAATGCATAATGGATGATGTTGCTCGTCTGCGTATGATCATCTCGTCGCATGAGGAGTACACTTTCTCAAGCCTCCGGGAGTACCATGTCAATCCTATTAAATGTAACCATTAAATATTCGAGTAATAAGAAGTTTGAGAATGTAGGTGGTACACACTTGCATAGTCCTGTTAAACTGTACCAATCCACCGCCACCCTTCCACTTGCCAAACTCGAAAACTGTCCCAAAGGATTGGTCAGAACATCCCCTCTATCTCGTTCAATACCTGCCCCCAGCCTCCAAAACCAATCAATACCTCTACCGTTTGGCCTCGATTATCTATTCTGAGTGACCACACCTCTTTAATTACAATTCTTTTGGTGCAGCTATTGCCGGTGTTGTTTTGAGGTTCCAGTATTTTGAGGATTTCGTGCGGGAACGGGGAGGTCTGTTCACATATTGCATTGTTGATGCTTTGTGAGGCTTGTGGCTGGCGGAAACTGATAATCTCGATGCCACGTCGAGAAATGGGTAATGTGTACCTAACTCCTCGAATAGGGCTAAGCATGGGGTAGGAAGGAATGAGTGTACTCTACATTCAATCTTGATACCATGCTCCTCAGGATTTTGTAACGACGAGGACACGATATCTCTGTTATTCATGACAGTGAGTACATTCATGCAAAATAAAATGATAATGAGCGTACGCTGGTCTTTCAGCATCGCAACCACATTCATTCTGCTCAACATGACCTTCACAACAATGAGCTAGTTCATGCATCACCTGAGGTGGCGAGTCAAATATGCTTGATACTGGCGATGATGACATGGTCCCATGGATTCACCTCCCCCCCCTGTTCTAATGCACTCTCCTTCTCCATTTCACTCCCCAAAATTTCGGTACCAATTGTGATTTCATCCTTTAATTCAGAGATGCCTTGTACTTCCATATCCTTCAGACTCTCATATATCTCAGGCATTTGACCACTCCCTTCTCAAGAATCCATTTGGGGCATTGATATTAGCAAAGAAATGATCACAAAAGCTTGGCGAAGCAGAAGACTGGCTGTACTCAGACTTCTTATAGTGATGCTAGTTGGACTTGGACACCATCAAGAACGGAGTGATTGAAGAATCCAAGTCAGTCACGTCTTTGAAATCATCTTCTTTCGGCTCCATTTCGTGAGAAGATAAAGGGCCATTGTGAACGACATTGGGTACAATCGCGGGTTATTGGAGTCCGATTCTATGTTGAATTCCTTGAAATTTCCTTCACTGCCAATGCCTACCTCAGCATAGTTGACACATCCCTCCGACTCAGTGTAGTTACCAATGTCAACAACTTTAATAGTCTTTTGATTGTAGTTAGTCACATAAATTTGGATATTTGGAATGGGGAAATAAGAAATTGGTAGGGGTCATAGATGGAATCGTCAGAATCATTGATCCCGATGCCCTCACAAGGGCGTTTAACACAAACTTCATGTCCCAAGGAACTTTCTTGATGCAAATCTGCAAAGCGACCAGTAGCCTCCGCAGAAATAGAAAACTTGACATTGCTATGTTTGTCGCCTTCCAAAGATGGTTTGGATGTTGAAGGAAGAACCATGGCCAAGATCTTCATGCCCTCCGATCCGAAGGATGTCCTTTCCTCGAGGGAAGAAGCAGAGAGATTCCTTCCTTTCCCGAACTTGGTAGCTGTTACAAATGTCGTCAAATTCACAAATAAAGAAATATATATTTGAACATACCAAAGCGACTCTGAATCTTCTTCCTTGCATTCACCCTCTTAGGTGGTTCCTTCTTCTCAATAACATTCTTCACATCAACATCAATCTCTTCATCATCGACGTCAGATTTCTCCTTCACCTCTTTCTCAACCTCTTTCTCAACCTCAAAAATATCAATACCGTTCTCTTCGAATGCAATAATTACTTCTTCAACTTTAACATCCACCTTCATCCTGTTAATTCCATCCTTGATGTTGTCATTGTCAGCCTCCATGCTCTCTTCGACTGTAATCGAGGTCTTGACCCCATTGGCATGGCCTTCAATATCCTTTGTCACTTCCTTAGTTTCATTGGCGGAGACCCCAACATTAGTGCCAGGAACAGTAACAACATTTAGGCGAGCGTTAACACCATAGGGAGGACTAGACACAGCGTTGGAAGGGTCCTTGACCCTCTTCACTTTGTTGAACCTTTTCGCGTTCCTCTTGGCCATAATATTCAAAGTAGATTAGTAGACGTATGTGTAGATGTGGATGGTATTCTGCTTTGGAAGTCAGGGCCACATATGAATATATACCCATTTCAACGCGTCCTAGCTAGCCACTTGCGGTCGTATCATAAGCTCTAGTCAGCCTCTGAGCTCATGATCGTGATCCTAAAGAAAGTTGAGAGGCAGGCTTGTCCAGTCCAGATTGAAATAGGCAGAGGCCAGAACGTAGGACTAGTTCACTTTATTGTCGCCTTAGGAAGTATCTGAACTGAGCAATACCAGAGTAATGACAAATCTTGGAAGCCTTTACCGTGTTGGAGGCTTGGGATTGACTTCATCGAGAGAAAGAAACGTTGAAATTGGAGTGACAAGTTGTATCGTGGTGACGTCACATGTTCATACGTGGTTAGTGATTAATCACTTAATGGCTTTCACAGTGAATGTCACTGAGTACGATAAACAGAGGTTGAATGTTTCGTCAATGGTTCAAATTGATTGAAAATCAGTGCTTAGTTGACTGTTTTCTTCAGTATGGCTCTTCTGCTTCAAGTTGTATTCACATACTTGCCGGTAAACATTCAACGTTTCAACGATGGCAACATCAAAACACGTTACCTGGTGGGAATAAGAAGCCTTCTAGTACTCATTACAACGTGGACAAGACCGAAGATGTCCCAGTCATCGATTCATCGGTTCAAAACTTCATGGAAACAGCCAAATCCTGCCGTCACTGCCACTCGCGCTGTCCTTATTGCTCCGATGCACCTCATTACTTTCCTTCTACCACTGATGAGGTCGCTTATATTAACTAGGACTGCAATACGATTGACGAGCAGATACATTTGCTTCGATCTCAAAAAGCAAACCATAAACGGAGGTTAAACGAGCTACAATCAAATACCAGAGCCCTACCCCCCGAAACTCTTTCAGAAATCTTTCAACACGTCTATCATAATATCAACAACAAAAAACCTCTTTTCCAAGTATCATCTGTTTGTTATCACTGGCATAAAGTCGCTCACTCAACACCGAGCTTGTGGTCAAAGTTGCAATTATCACTTATCCATTATACAGTGGAGAATAAGTCGAAGCTCCTGCAGCTTTGGCTATCTAATGTGGGGTCGGTCCCACTCACACTAGAGTTGATTATGAATCCCTCAAACAAGAGCACGGAGGATCCAATATTACCAATTCTTGCCGCGAACGATAATGCAGAGAAAATTAGGGCATTGAAACTGTATTCGGCGTCTCTCTCTTGGGCATCCCTTGTTGTTCAGAATTGCCGTCACCTCGAGCAACTTGAGCTGACTTACTTGTGGTCAGCGCAAGGCATGACTAATCCTCCCGTTCTCAATCTCGAGAATCAACTTCGACTTCAAACTCTTACTCTCCATGGCACGCTGCACGGAACTATCAGGATTTCCCCTGCATCAAACATCACCACCCTCATGATTAACGAAACCGAAGACATCCCGTCTACTCTTAAAATCCTTGCTCAATTCCAAATCCTCACTGAGCTGAGGATCACGCACTCCTACTACCCCTTACAAGACGACACTAGTGATTTCAGCCACTTGTGTTCTACTCATCATCACCTACGAACGTTTACTATCAACATTTTCGCTGGCCTTGCCACGATTCTTGAACATCTAAAACTCCCTGTCCTAGAGAGCCTTGAAATAAGCATTCATATTGATGCAATGATGTACCTTTTCAAGGATTTGGATGCTTCCCAGTTGTGTAATGTTCTTCCAAAAGTTCCAACCACACTCAAGATCTTCTGTGATAGCAGAAATAAATTCCATCGTCACTCAGCGTGCTTCCTCTTCCTCTGCCGGCTTTTTAGTAGCGCAGAACAAATCCGTCACCTTTGGATTTTCACTGGCGATGACAACACTGTGGCAAAACTACTCGAATTTCTCTCCAACAAGCTCCCAGTGGGCACGTACCCCCTCCCGGGCCTACGCCGGCTAACGTTCAAAGGGGCTGCCACTGGACATCGCCGATGTTTTCATCCACTTCTTCAGATGATGAATAACCGAAAGGTGGGGTTAAAGGAGCATTTCCATTTGGAGGCGTGCTTATGTTACTCGTGGCAAAGGAAGCAGCTTAATAGCTTAGTGACAAAGTTGACGAAAGAAGGATGTATGATATCAATGAAAACGCAATAATAATAAAGTTTCTTTTGGCCATGGCCTGATGGAATTTGGGACACCAACATTTACATTACTTCCTTTCAAACAGAGTTGTTTCATTAAACATAATCAATGGTTCTAGCACCATACATGTTACAGAAAGGAGATTCTTCCTGTGTTGATATATTTTGATGTATTGGGTACCCAGAGCCGGAGGAAGGAGAGTGGGAGTATGTACACTTCAACATCTGTGAGGGATGAAGGCAATGAAATGGAGAATATCGCCCAAAAGTTGAAAAGAGCACTCCCTCAAATCGACAATGCAATCTCCCATGACGCCAGCTTGTTTCTTGATATCACGATTATGTTTTGAATCCGGATGGAAAATAACACCAGCTCTCTGTAGTTTGTCAACAATACGTACAGCCCTGAGGACCTTTGTTACCTCTGTATCTATACATACATCAACGAGAGCACTGAGTTAAGTAGATAGAGACAATGGAAATATCTTGGCTATTTTCCGTTAGCAGAAGGCTCTCCTACTGCTGAATACGTCTGATTTTGTAGTGGAATGTATAACATATTCGTCAGTAAAAATTCTCATGTAATGCCTGTGTATATATACTATACAATCCAATACCTACAGCCATACCTACTAGGTCTGGACAGCCTAGTAGGTTTGGGAATGCCTATGTATGTCTAGTTTTGAATTCAGGCCTGGTAGACCTACTAGGTAACTCATATATTACAATAACTACTATGTTTTATCATATATATATATATATTATAATACATGAGATTTGGCTTGAACAATGATAAAAAGGTACCTTCTTCTGGATGCTTAGTGAGTTTTTCCACGATATTATTTATACACCTATACTATTTGTATTTAAATTGTACGAATTATTAATTTAATATATTACAACAAGTGAGGTTTGAACCTGCACTCTTGGGAAGTCTACATACAGTACGTAAATGATGCTAATACCACTGAACTACATAAGTAACGTTTTTATTTCATTTTAATTTAATATCATCTTTTCTGACCTCCATGCTTGTATCTCTATTCTCCCTATTCGACTCCTGACTCCTGAGTCTATTGATGCATTATGATACCTCATATGCTTCTCCAACATCCCCCCATTTTAAAAAAGAAGATCCTAGTAATAAACTAAACCAATCATATAACATTCAATGAATACATACACATATCTACACATACCTACACCATACCTACTAGGTATTGATGTAGGTATTGGAAATAAGTACTATGGATGAGAAAATCTACTACATGTGGTTCATGCATGGTACACAGCTACTAGCCCTACCGCAGGCATCAAAGCCACCTAGCATGGATCTTACCAGGCATGTTAAAATCTAGTACATTCCGTAAATACATACGAAAAAATAATAGTTTTCTACAGGTATATGCCATACCTACTACGGATTTAAGCTAGCATACATAAACATGTAAAATAAATAGTATGTATTACAGGCCTGTATAGGCCTTTCTTTCGGATTTTTACTGACGATGTCGTTGAAGAAGGAAGGAAGTTGGTGTTGAATTCTGGTGTCACGTTATTTATAAAAGTTAAAATAGAATACAAGATAAACCCTTCAAAATGGGATATTGATATCTATGTACTCTCCTCAGACTGCATTGTACTGCGTATGACTGATGTGTCCGTTGTAAGCAATGTAGGGTTGCGCTAAACATCAACACCTTGAAATTTAACCTGTTCCAGTCGGGCAATTCTTGCTATTATTTCCTCCTGCTGTCTCCTTAGTAGCTCTACTTCCTCTCGCCTCCGCCTGGTATCCTCTGTACCCTCAGCGTTTCCCACACCCCACAGCTGCTCAAATATGCCGGAAAAAAGCCTATCCTCTCCATCAAGTGGAGTTACTGGAGATGCCGGAGTGTGCTCTGTACCCGAGGCGCCCCCTCACTCCACAACTGCTCAAATACTGTCTCGGGAAAAAGCACTGCATTTTCGCCAGCGAGTGGGGCTACTGGAGGTGTCGGAGTGTCCTCTGTAATCTTAAATGTGGGCTGTGCACCACTGGAACAAGCCCTAATAACCTTCAACAACAAGTTCCAAGTAATGTCCAAAGCATCCCATAAATCTTCATCAAAAACACCCAATGCCACAGCATTTTCATAAACTCCGTGAGAAGGAGTACAGAGTTCCAAAGGGACGAACTGGGGACATTGTCTACAATGCATTCAACGTAATGATGTTCATCACTGTCGGTCACAATATTTGAGTTGTCGGTGGTGCCAGTAGTAGGAAGCAATCTATGAAGGAGTATATCCTTGCGTTTACAATAAAGAAATTCCAGCAAGACGCCAGATGTAACAGATGATGGGGGGAATAATGGTACTACCGGGACTGTAATTTTGCGACCGTTAGTCAAAATTGGAATGTGATGTGGTAATGGGATCAGTCTAGCACATTCGATGGCAAGGAAGAGGCCGTGAACGGGGAAGAACCTGATGAGATTATCATCCGAAGCATATCCTTGAATAGCCAGTACGTGGGTTGGTAGATAACTTGTAGCATCGGATCGTATGACAAGAGTGACTTCGCTGGGTAAGCTTCCGTCCCCCGCAACAATTCTACTATCTTTGAATTGACACGTTCGCATGTGGTGATACGCACTAAGAAGAATGGGTTAGCAACGATGACCATACCATGGGTTGAGTCACTGGAAATTTTCAAACCTTGAACCCATATTCTTTTCTCGGATTAACTCCCGTATATGCCTTACATCACCAGTCTCGGAAAGTTGAGGGTCAACAGACTCGATGGAAGCTTTTAGCACATCAATGTGATCGGGCATAGCCAATCCCACTCGAACAGGGAGTGTCACTGGAGAACTATAAGGAGTTGGTAGATGCTTTATTGTAATGTATGGGACCACAGCCATTTGCCCAAGAAAGTTGAAGATATCATCATCCCAAGGTATTGTCATACTGAATATAGCTTATACTGGTGATGAGGATGAATGAAGGAGCTGGGGAGTCGGTGGTGAAAATTAACAAGGGGCCGCAATAGAGGGTTTATAAATGCTCTTGCTATTCGGAAGCTCTCTGGTCATCAAAAATATTGGAAAACTCATTCGGGAAATACAACAGATTGACACATGGTAGACAAACAAACTGCACCGACAAAGCATAGAAACAAATTATGTTGTACCGAAAGCGGGTACATGTGCCTCGTTTTTCTGCTGCAAGAGAGAAATACAAGGGGATTAGTAATTATCATGTTGCAGCGTCTCAGATTTCACCTAGCACTTAATACATAGCAATGACTTGCTAAGTGCCTCTGGTAGATGATTGAGAGGAAACCATCTCTTTGGCTATTCATTGATTAACTGACTATTGCCTCTACGGATAGGTACTTTATACCTTAAAAGATGTAATAAAGCAATAAATGTCGCGTATCAGTCTTGGCAATATTGCCCTTTGTTCAGTATGGAGATGCACAACATAAGACAATTATCAGGAGAGTTTTTGTGAGTTACATTGTGTGACGGTCGTGGTTCGAACCCCGGCGCCGTGTTCAACTTTTCTTTCCTATTCGCATTCCCCATTGACAGTCTGGAACTGGGCCAATGAGGACCCTAAATAATCATCCGGATACCACCCGACCTCTACAATGTTCGGTCCTATAGTATAAGATGTCGAATGACAAGGGTTGTTGGCGGCTGTTATATCCTAACAGGACAGCTACTAGGCTGGAACCACTACAGGTCCCCTAATGCGTTTACCAAATCCAAAGCGACCCAGCCCAGTCGGGGACTCACAATCCTGGTGGCACTAAAAAAATATGTATCGCGAGTCGCAGCTCATTCTGAGTTACCACCAAGAGCGTCTTGAAGTAGTAAGTGTAATGATTACTACAAAAGTTTGTCTTATTATTATGAACAAGCTCCGTTCCTTGCCCCTACGTGTCCTCAGTAGCTCCCAATTTTAGAAAGTAGGAGTTTTTTCATAGATTCGGTTTTACCGTTCGGTGAATCTCCGAGGAAATCTGGAACATGCCAAGGTGACGTATAGCTACCAAGTTCTATCTATTAAATATTAGCGAAGTCTGTTGTGCCCTAACAGCTTCCAAGGTCAAATCAGACAACGAGTGTGTATATAATGATGTTTTATACCATTGAGTTCCTTCCAAGTTTTTATTGAAGGTTGAATTGTTAGGGAGTAGTAATTTACTATTAAAATATCAGATAATCAGCGAGGGCCCATGAAAAGTAATCTGTGTGGTGCGGCGGTAGCTCTAAGAAACGTGTTTAAGCTTAAGCTTTACGCACCCAAACCGCGAGGATTCGGATTATGGGCCCATTAGATACTATATCCGATATCAACCACCAAACTCATTCGAATCTTGAGGTGCAAATCTGAACTTCGAGAGGAGTGACGAAGTCAAAAGCGCATGATCAAAATGATCAGCGTTCATTAAAATGTTCACGTTCACCACACTTCGTGGGCTCATATATAAAGATTTCGATTTCTTTTGAGAATATATATAGACCATATCATTCACGATATGATTATCGACTAAAACACTACCAAAGCAAACACGTACCGAGATACACGCATCAATCAAACCTTCAACCAGGTTTATAAATAGCAAATGACATATGATATACTCAGACCAATGGGGCAGTCAACCTCGATACTCCACATCGTTGGCAGTTGCTAAGACTAAAGTAATAGTGCTCCGGCCAATCACCTATTTATTCCCCAACACGTGTGTATCTTCGCCACCAATAAATTTTCAACTAGAACCTTACCTTATTGAAGAATCCCAAATTTAGGACACCACACTGTCCGATAGATTATTTCAACGAGGTTGAAACGTTGCGTAGTAATGGCAAGATCATCTGAAAAAAAAAAAATCAGTATCATTGATAATGAATTTCCAAAGGGAACTTCTAATATCAACCTTCGTCTTCTTTTACTCTATCCATACATTTCAAGAATCAGAACTTCCAGAAATCCGAAGAAATAAAGAAAAAAAAACATTTATATTGTTCAATGGTTCGTCAACACAGCCCGAACTTAAACTGGGGCTGTTACAGGGCCACGAGTTGTGACCTGACCGTGTGTACATAGACCTATGACCACCGTGCTGGCATCGAAGTTACCCAGAAATCAGAACCACCATCGAAAATCCAAGAGAAAACACTATGACATCAGTATGATCTACATCTGTATCATGCATCAACATGCATCAACACTGCCCACGTTCAGAATGGGGAACTTTGATATATTGCTCCCATGTCATATGTCATTTAGTACTCATGGGCCGTCGGGCTGTGTTATATAACAGAATATCTAATTATTCTAATGATCTATATCTGTCTACCTCTCTCAGGGACTGGTTCTAGGTGGTCCGTGCCACAATCCACTAGCAAGTTTGCTACCATCGTTCAAGCTTGAAGCGGTTCATCCGTACATCACACGTGAAATACACTCTGTCTATTATTATGATAGCCTTGGTAGTTATGTCAAGCTCGCATACTCCAGTAATCTCACTGGTGACCCACCCGAATAGTTAGAGGGTCCAAAGACATCATACCATTTCTATTTCCCGGAACCAAGCTCCCATGAATATATTCGTGTTTTGAACCTTCGAAACTTCCCTTAAAAATGATCAACCAATTGAATGTTATTGATTCCAAAAACTACTTATAACCGTAAGTATCCAATAAATCATTCTGGAAAGACTTCACAGTACATAATTATCCCCAAGCTCTAACTGTCAACTATATCATATTGACTACACTTTCAAAGTGGGGGCATGAATGACATCACGCTATGTTACTAGTGGTAACCGGTCCGACCGACCCAGTTACCAGTAGGTTGAACAGTCCTTCAATTTAACTCAAGTTTTACTATGTGGAGGTTGAATAGTGTACGACGTATGTACAATAGTATTTAGTGTAGTACTCGGCCACTGGGCCATACGACTTAACCCATGATGACGCAAGATGTATACCAACACCTACTGATATTAGTGGAAGATCCTGTCTATCAATCACTCAAACTTTCTTGTTTTGCTTTATTACACGAGACCCCTCCGGACTCGTTCCGATTATACCAAATGACCAGCATATCAATCATCCAATCTAGTAAACGTACCTCATGATGTTATTGTTATGGTGAATGCAAGGTCTGGTGGGTCGAACTTCGAACCTTGTCATCATTATCGTTCAAGTTAAATTGAAGAACCCGAAATTCAAGTTCCAAATTCCAACCTTATCATCTACTATTATCGTCATACAAAGACATTCCATTCCCACTTAAACCTTTTTATGGAAACCTCCAAAGGCCACCTGATATCACGATAGTGAAGACCAAGTTACTAGTGAACCAATGACGACCACCAACTACCAGTCAGTATACTATTATTAAAACTCGCCCACCGCCCGGTATCCTTGAAAGTATATGCATAAAAGAGGCTCCAACACGCACAACCCACGTTTTTTGTTTGTTTTGTTTTGACATGGACCATGGTCCGAAAGAACAATCATTATCTCCATGAATATTAATCAATGATTCGCTGTCTCGTCTATCATTTACATAGCACAGACTCACAAGTCCTGATCTAGCTAGTTCTCCTAAATCCAACCTAGCACAGCATTTCTGACGTCCACTACAGTCCAACTACTATAGAGTTTTTCGGTTTCGTTCCGAAATTTTGATCACTTGTGTGTCATTGGAATATTTCCACCCTTGGGATTTCAAAATCGTAACATACTGTATGTGGGTCAGTAAATTGTAGTAGTAGACCAAATGTTTCTCAGTCAGAGGTCACTGGTGACACGATATCTTTTACTTTCACTTGACTAACACTAACAAAAAAAATCGAAACAAAAAACAAATAAATTAGGGAGTACAAGTACACAAAATGAGGTCAATGAACAATTGAACACGAGGGCTACTCAAAAAAAGAGGGAAGAATCCAAATCCAGTCAACGTCAACATCAACAAAATTCAGACGGAATAACGATCCATAGATGCAGAAAAAAACTGGCGAGAAAAGAAAAAAAGAGAGAGAGTCCAAAAACAAAAACAAAAACAACCCAAGAAATAACTCAACAACCCTCTCCAACATTCCCAAACCCCCCCTCTTTATATTTATTTTCACGACCTCCTAACAACCTCTCATCAACATCTTCGACTTAATATTCATCACCACATTATTCATCGGAACAACGGCAATTGTAACGACGACAACGGTATCGGTATTGTCAAACCCTTCTTTTTCAATCTTCTCTTCGATCCAACTTCAACTGAGGAACGCGATGTTGAAATCGGAGGAGATGAAGAACCTAAATGTTCATGACCATGACCATTCTCATACTCGTTATGTTCTTCCACATATGCCACTTCGCGATCCTGCTCTTGGTTTCGTTCTTGTTCTTGATCCTTGACTTCATTTTCATTTTCATCAACAAATTCATCAAACCCCGAACCCGAACCCGAACCCGAACCCGAACTGAAACCCGAGCCCGAAGAACTTGAACCCGTAGTAATACCAGAACTAGTCGTAATATCCGAATCAGGATTACTAACTGCATATGTCGTTGTCGTTGGAGTACCACCACCACCACCATTAAGATATTCCAATCCATGTCCTTGGATTCCTATTTAAACTATGAGTTTGACTTTGAACGGTAATAATAATGATAATAATAATGTACCCACCATTATTTTTTTCAACCCTATGATGATGATGATGACGATGATGATGACGATGATGATTTCCGAATAAAACTCCGGGTTTTTCAATCATCATATCGTACCCTCCACCTCCTCCACCTCCACCTCCTCCACCATCATTTCCACCAAACCTACGAAAATCCTGATTATACCCATTATCATTAATATCATCAGGCCTAGGATTGACATTGGCATTAGCGAAATCCGACTCATTTTTATCACCACCAATGAAATCAGGTATCGAAAAGAGTGATTGCGACTGCGACTGCGACTGCGACTGCGATTGAGAATGTGATTGGGGTTGTGACTGCGATTGGGATTGAATTTGAGAAGGAAGATTCTCAAACGAAAAAGAACCGAAATTCAAACTGCTACTCCCATTCCCATCCTCTTTTCCATTATTACTGACACCATTCATAGCACCAACACCAACACCAGAATCAGAACCGAATCCAACACGAGGAGATGTAGAAGTAGAAAGATAAGGATCAGAATGAAATCCTCTTCCATTCATAAACACATTTCTAGCACTCGTATTCGTATTCGGGTTCAAGTTCATATCGTTGTTAACGTTCGAATTTGAATCATTGAAAATTGAGTTACTCGATGATTCAACTTGTCCAAATAATCCAACCATATTAACGTTAAGATCAGGATTGGATCGAACTTTCCTAACCCATTCTTGAATAACACTTTCATCATCATCTTCGTTATCATTATCATTATTATCATCTCCTCCTCGTCCACCTTCACCTTCACCTACAACCACCATCGTATCATCATCTTTTTCCTTGTCATTTCCATCACGATCATGATCGTCATTATCTTCTTTCTCTTCATCTTTCTTTGACTTTGACTTTGACTTTGGATTCGGCTTCGGCTTCGACTTTGGATCATCCACACCAACATCCACATCCACATCTTCAAACCCACTCCCACTTCCACCTTCACCAATTGACAACCCCGCATCCAAACGCCCATCCAAATCCACATTCATATTAACACCCAAATCCAAATCCAAATCCAAATCCATACCCAAATCCGCATTCATACCCAAATCCACATTCATACCCATACCCAAACCCAACCCTCCTCCATCCAACTCAAACCCTGTCAACTCCCATCCCATCCCTACTCCCGCTCCCATACCCACTCCCACTCCCACTCCCATTCCTAATCCCATTCCCATACCCATATTCATCATCGAATTATCATTCCCTTCAACAGGACCATCCATATCAAACCCAACCAAACTATTAGGTGGAGTAGGCGTACTCGTCGGAACTTGATTCAAATTATTGTTGTTGGAATTCGAATTTGGATGCGAGTGTGAATGAGGATGAGGATGTGATTGTTTCAACGTAGCATGAGTATACCCATGAAAAGTTTCAGGTTGGTTATACATCGAACGTAAATGGGAATACGAATGTGAAGAATGTAAATGTGAATGTGAGGAATGAGGATACGAAGGATGAGAATAAGGATAACCATTAGCATGATTAGGATGACTTAAATCCCAAGCTCTTCCATAAGGACTATACAAACTATAATGTCCCATTCCCATTCCCATTCCCATTCCATTCATCCCAATTCCACTCATCCCAATTCCATTAGAACCAATCCCACCAACACTAAATCCACTACCAAATCCACCACTCCCACTTCCAATAACACTACCAAACCCATTATCATTATCAAGTCCATGCTCAAGGTCATGGTCATGGTCGTGATCATAATCAAACCTATGTTGATTTTGATCGTGGTTTTGATTATGATGATTGAGAGGGTGATGATAATAATTATGGTGATCGTTATATCTTCCATAATGCGCCTGCATCTGCGTTTGTGCCTGTGCCTGTGTTCCTCCAAATCCGAGTTCAACATCATAATTATATGAAGGATTAGGATTGGGATTATACATCCCTCCACCTCCACCTTCAATAAATTCATCATCATCACCACCACCACCTCCTCCTACCCCACCACTAACCAATTCAAAACCGCTATCATTGTTATTGTTATTTGAATTTGAATTGTTATTCGAGTTCATGCCGGTATTAGATCCAGGATGAGAAATGATATTAGAACCCGATCCCGAACCCAATCCCAAACCCGAACTTATCCCCGAACCCGAACCCGAACCCGAATTCAGATTCAAATTCGAAGGTTTAGGTAAAACAGGTCTTAATTCAGGTATCCTCCTAATCCAATTTTGTTGTTGCGATGGAGTCATGGAAGAGGAATTGGAATTTGTCGTATAATCATGTATATGCGTAGGGATAATGGTAGCAGTAGAGGTAGAAGCAGAAGCAGAAGTAGAAGTCGGAGCAGAAGTAGAGGTGGAAGTGGTAGATGTATGTGTAATAGCCAAAGGTACACTCGTTAACACATTCGATTGTGTTTTTGATTGTTGCGAGTGTGCGTGTGCGTGTGCGTGTGATTGCGAATGTGAGTGTGAGTGTTTCGTTTGGGATTGTGAGAATGATTTCGTTTGAGATTGAGTTGGTACTTGAGTTGAAATTGGTATCATCGACATAGACATTGGAGGAGGAAGTGGAAGTGAAAGTGAAAACATTGAAGAATTATTCCCATTCCCATTCCCGTTTTTTCTTTTCGGTTTATTCAAACCCGAACCCGATGTTGATGTTGAAGTTGAAGTTCGTGGTGTGCAACAATTACATTTTCCACCCATTAAACAATCACATTTCGATTGGTCCAAGTGAGGATTGGTATTGACCCCTAATTATAAAAATAAATTTCATTAGCTATCAGGAGTATCATCATCATCAATTTAAAAAAAGAGAGGAGATAGTTAGGAGAAGGAGGAAATAGAAGGTGGGGTTGTGATGGTAGCAGTAGTGTAGTAAAAAAGAAGGAATGAAAAGAAGGAAAGGAAGGAAAGGAGGGGGAACGGTCAAACGTACCCGTAGCCGTACCCGTAGTGGATGCATTGTGATTGTTATTGGAGGAGGGGTTTGAAGATAACGAAGATGACGAAGTATTGCAATGTGAATTGAATACAAAAGCTTCAGGAAGTCCATTTGGAAAAGCAGCATTTACGACTGGTTTTTGTTTCGATGCACCTAAGAATTGTTAGTTAGATATAAAACAACGATGTGGAGAAATACCTTTCTTGGTTGGTCCTTCAGCAGTTGAATTCGATGTTGTTGTTGTTGATTTAGAGGAGGTAGAAGTAGGGGAAATAGTAGTAGTAGTAGTTGTTGCCGAAAGTTCACAGATACATTTAACATGAACCTGTTTTGTTTTCCTCAATTCTCTGCAATGTTCGCATTGAGTAACAGGTCTTCCTTTCTTCTTGATTTCGAATAAAGGCCGATCTGTATGTTTACACGCAGACGATCGATGTCCTTTAATACACGTTTCACTACCATCCAATATCAGCACAACATTCTCAACACATTCCTAGTCCTTACTCACCACGCGTATTTCTTGGATTCAATAAA
Source organism: Coprinus comatus (assembly GCA_034638255.1). Taxonomy (NCBI): domain Eukaryota; kingdom Fungi; phylum Basidiomycota; class Agaricomycetes; order Agaricales; family Agaricaceae; genus Coprinus; species Coprinus comatus. The sequence continues at coordinate 21,988 of JAWPGT010000088.1, forward strand.
CACCTAAAATCCGCACGATGATCAACATTCATCAGGACCAGCGCTGGTCCCCCAAACTCACCATGATTGACGAGCGACGGTAGGGTTATTGAGAAGTAGAGCGAGAACAAAGGATATCGGAGTACTTGTATGCGTATTTAATCATCATTCGAACGGTCGACCCGGTCTAACGCACAAACACAACAACGAACCCAACCCAATCCAACAGCCCCCAACCCAACCCAGTTGCTCCTTGTTTGGCCCTGCAGTCCTCTGTTGTCAGGTCCGGTCTTCCTTTTATTTACGTAATCATCCATTGAAATATTATTATTTATACAAAAAAAAAAAATCAAAAATCACTACTCCTCTCCAACTCCATACAACTCCACAAACTCTCTATGAAACCCTTCCAACTTACTCACATAATCCTCAACACCAGGACACAAACAAGTCAATCTATAATGCCAACTCTTCTCTTCCTGTCCAAACCCACTTCCAGGTACAACACAAATCCCAGTTTTCTCAAGTAATCCCATAGCATAAAACGCATCCGGTTCCATTCCCTTTTTCTTCGCCTCTTCAATCGCCTTTTCCGAAAGTGTAATCCTTGGAAAAAGATATAAAGCTCCAGGTGAATCTACACATGAAACTCCAGGTAACTTGTTTAACCTTTCCGCCATTAATTGAGTTCTCGAAGCCAACGCTTCATGAATGTGTGATATTTCTTCATGATAAAGTGGATAAGATGGTTGATTTGGTTTCGGTGGTCTAACCATCGTATCCACACCAATTTGTCCAGAAACAGGTGGACACAAACCAACAGAAACCATTTTATAAATCACCTTCAAAACCTCTTCCGAAACATTAACACATTCAAAATAACCACCTCTCCTTCCACATTCTCCAAAAACGCCCTTCGAAGTCGAATGAAACGAAATCAAGGGAATAGGTGATTTCAATTGCGATACCACTTTTTTGAATGATATAAATGGATGTGAGGATCGACGATGAAGATTATTTTGATAAACTTCATCAGCTAATAAAACAAGTGAATATTCTTCACATAATCCAATTAATCCCTTCATAGTTTCTTCATCCAATAACGCTCCAGTTGGATTTCCAGGATTAATAATAACCAAAGCTTTTGGATCAACACCCTTTCTAATCGCTTCTCTAATCGCATTTTCCACAGATTCAACAGAAGTAGACCATCCAGATGATTCATCCAAATAATAAGGTATCGCTACTCCATTATATTGAGCTAAAGTCGCAGTGTATAATGGGTATTGAGGAATTGGGATTAAGATTCCAGAAGTTGGTGGTGTGATTAACATTGAGATTAATAGGGAAACGCCGGAAGAAGCTCCGGCAGTTAAGAAGATGTGATTTGGATCTGCTGGATATCCATCTCGTTCTAAAGAAAAAAACGATAATCAGAGTCTAGAATGTAATAGATGGATAGATGGATTGGATTAGATACCTTGAATAAACTCTGCAACATGTTTCCTAATAATAGGAATACCTTGACTATGAGAATAAGCACCTATCGATCCGATATCATGTAACAATTCATCAACACGTTCAATAACATCTCTTGGAAAAACGGTTGGTGCTAATTGAGCTAATGCTGGCCACTCTGTAAGAGCCGCTACCTAGGTTTTAATCATTCATATTATTATTGAGTATAATAAAATAAAATATAAAATATAAAATAAGAAATAGACTGACTTGTCGAACAAAGGTTAAAGGACTTTGATCTAAACCTTTCTGTTGAGGATTTCCAATATTTGAAGAAACGACTTTATCAAAAGGTAATCCATGATGAGTATCTTCAGTAGATAATCTGATTTTATCACGAAATTCTTCAGCTTTAATAGCCAATTCTCCACGAACTGCGTATTGAACATTGAGTATAGATGGGTTAAGTGATTCGATTGTGAGTGGTTTCATTGTCTTTCGAGTTATAGTTGTATATGGTGTAGAATGATGATGAGGAGGGGGAAGATGAGAAGTATCGTTTGTTGTTGTGGTAGTAGTAGTGGTAGTAGAAGTTGTTGTTGTGGAAGTAGTGGTAGACTGTAGTCTGATAAGAGGCAAACGAGCAATAGACCTCCTAGAACCGCGTATCATCATTTTTTGAATATTAGCAATCCAGACAAATGTCAAAAAATGGTCACGGGAACGGAGAATGGACCGGAGCTTGAAAGGACGTATTAGGAAATGGAACGGCCGAGATAAGGTCCTTTTGTAGATACTGGAACGGACTGGAACTCCACACACACACGAGGTGTTTCAACAAAGTCAACCGAGAGCGAAGCGGTAAAGGAAGGAACGCGGGGAAGACGGAATCGGGGTTTTCTGGTCAACATCACGGGCCCCGCGTTTATCTCATCACATGATTTTCATCCCTATCCGGAATTTTCCGGTGACTCAATCTCTCTCTGAGTAAAGGAGGTAAATAGGAGGACGATGACGATGATTTACACCTATCTTGTACAATTCTTGAGGTGACAAAATGGACGATAGATATATTCTCAATTGATAAATCACTCGGCACTCCTCCTATATATCACAATAATAAAAGTCATTCTACTACATATAAATATTCAGTGTGACACAATCCAATCCCTCCACGGCCGTAGCCCACTCCCCATCCAATAATTATAATCATGGAGTCAAAAGAAGAAAACCGATCTCCAGAAAACCAGAAAACCAGAAACCAGAAATAGATTCGATCTCTGAACCTGATGCCATTGATGGGAACCATCAAACCAAACAAACACAATCAATCAAAACGATTTTTTCGTGAGGGTTTAGAAATTTATTCAATTACTCTCAAAAAAAGAAAAAAATGCCTGACGCTTTTTTTCAATCTACGAAAACTAGGAAGAGAAAAAGAGATACGAATGTTACGAATACTTCAAAATCGCAAACTCAATCAGAATCACATATAACTGCTGCTAGAGGAGCTAATGCTACGATAGTCAATCCTAGAACTTCAAATGGAAAAGGAAGAGGAAGAGGTGGTGGTATTAGTAGAGGGTCAGGAGGAAATAGAGGTAGAGGAGCCAGAGGAGGAGCCAGAGGAGGAGGTAGAGGAGGAACTAATGAACGAGGAAGAGGAAAAGACCAAGATGAAGAATTGGAAGGAAGTGAAAGTGGTGATGATTGGGAAGGAATTGAAGATATGGATTTACGTCCTGATGAAATTGATCCAAATGAAAGTGATAATGATGAAGATGAAGAAGAAACTCCTGCTGAAAAAAGATTAAGACTTGCAAAGGTTTATTTGGATAGTGTTAAACAATCTCTTGGTATGTTTTTTTTCTCTTTCTTTTCGTCTTTCTTTCTACATTCATTATAATTCTCAAACTTATGTGGGTTTTTTTTTATTGTAGCGGAAGGAGAATATGATGCAGCTGAAATTGATAAAGATTTGATTTCGTCAAGGTTGAAACAAGATGTATTAGAACATTCAGGAAAAGTTCATCTTTTCATAGCTGATTCCATTCCACTTTCACTTCCATTATCATCTTCCTCCACAACCACAACCACTACGACCCCATCAACAAAAACACCCATAATTCGACTTCGTAATCATCGATATTCAATAACTTCAGCACAAGCAACCGAATCTGGGAAATACCTTTTTACAGCTGGTAAAGAAGGTAACATCACAAAATGGGATTTAATTTCTGGTAAAAAAGTAAAAGTCTTTTATAAACAACGTCCTTCTCCCTCCTCCAATCCCACCAACAACAACTCGATATTCAGCTTGGCAAAAGGAAAAGGAAAAGGCAAAAGAAAAGCAAATACGTCAACTGTACCAAGTACCGATGAATCTAAAGGACATACTGATGAAGTATTAGCTTTGGCTATTAGTTCTGATGGAAAATGGTTGGTTTCTGGTGGGAAGGATAAAAGAGTTATTGTTTGGGATGTTGAATCTGGAGAATGGGTTAAAACGTTTAAAGGACCTATGAATCATAAGGACGTTATTTCCGTACGTGTTTTTTTTTTTCTTTCCGTCCTTTCTTAAAAGATCGTCTCCCTTCTCCATTTCAACACTTCTCTCTCTTTCTCTCACTGTTCACACTTCACCTTTCACACTTTTTAATATTATACTAACTCTAAACGCTTCAAAAACAACCTTCCAGGCATTAACATTCCGTAAACAAACCCATCAACTATTCACAGCTTCATTCGATCGTACATTAAAAATTTATGATTTATCACCTTCAGTTATGGGTTATGTTGAAACTTTATTCGGACATCAAGATCATATACTTCAATTAGATTCATTAAGAGGTGATAATTGTGTTAGTGTGGGTGGTAGAGATAAAACTGTTAGGTATTGGAAAGTTGTGGAGGAAACGCAATTGGTTTTTAGAGGTGGAGGTAGGTCTAGAGTTAGAGAGATTTTGGAAGGTGGTTTGGGTGCTGATGCCGATGTTGATGTGGATGGAGATGAGGATGGAGATGAGAATATGGATGTGGATGAAGGTGAGAAGAAGAAAAAGAAGGGGAAGGGGAAAGAGAGAGAAAGAAGTTATTTGGAAGGTAGTATTGAATGTATTGTTATGATTGATGAATCTACTTTTATTAGTGGTGGTGATTCAGGGTATGTATTTATTACTTCTCGTTTTTGTTTTGTTTTGGATGATACCTATTTTTGTTGTTAGATCAATTTGTCTATGGACAACTCAAAAGAAAAAACCGATTTTCACGTATCCGTTAGCTCATGATTTACATACTAGTTATGCACCTGAAGCAGAAGGTGGTGTTGTTCAAACACCTAGATGGATTACTGCTCTTGGAGGATTGAGGTATTCGGATTTATTTGTTTCTGGTATGTCTTTTTTTTCTTTCGCATTCTCATATCTTGAAACGCTTGTTCCCTCTTCCTCTTCCTCTTCCTCTTATGAATAAGAATATTGACGTGACGTTATTTTTGTTATTATGATCATAGGTTCATGGGAAGGCGAACTAAAACTCTGGAAAATCGATTCAAAACTCAAATCCTTCTCATTCCTACATTCATTCTCAATTCCAGGTATCATTAATTCTATTCAAGTTATAACTGTTGAGAAAAATTTTAAACCTACCTGGGCGAAAACTTCTTTATATTCACCTCCTCATCCTTCGTCATCGGATTCCACTACATCCCCTACTACTACCATCACCAACAACACTAACGCCAATGCTAATGCTAACGCTACTACTGCAAATGGAAAAGGATTAGAAAATCCTTTGTTGATTGTAGTTGGAACGGGACAAGAACATAAATTTGGGAGATGGTTGAGTGTTAAAGAAGGTGGTGCTGTTAATGCTGCTTATGTTATTGGTTTGGGTGTTACTATTTCTAATAACACCCTTGGGACACCTGGAACTGTTCAGGAAGTGAACAAGGAAGGGGAGGAGGAGGAGGAAGACCGGACGTTGAATTGATTACAATGTCTACTTACTACTTACGTGTTGAACTTCGTATTTTTTTTTTGTTTGTTTGTAGCTAGCTCTTCTTTTCTTTTCCTTTTCGTTGTTTGCTTTTTTTTTTTTTGTCATCATACGTACAGTTAGGGGCTACTACATACATATTACAATTTCTTTTAGGTGTTTTGTTTTATCAAGGTATTAATGTTCGAGACTTCAAGAAGTTCTTCAAAGAAAATAAACCACTGCACTGCATTCAAATTTGAAACATTCCCCCCCATGTTTCTTTGAAAAAACTTCGGAAGATTCGTCCCGGAAACCTTAAAAAAAACGAACATAAGTAGAGTTCGAATGACATCAAGCTTCAGCTTCAAAGCTTTCAAGTATGTAGTATGGTTATCGGATCTAGTATGAGATCATGAAATCAGAAAAAGTATGATCATGATGAACTATATATGTTGGGTATATATGATATCACCAGACATGATTAATGGTACTAAACTAACTTTTTCGGTACGGCCGATGTACCATGTTGTAACATTCTAGATTGTACTTGGGGCTGGAGGTAAGTTACTCCGTGTTAAAGGAACGGAACTTCAGATTAACTTGGCTAAGAATAACTAACTTTTTCTTTCTGTAAAGTTTGTTTTAATTAATGGTGTCTGGTGTCAATGTATTCTGAAGAGAGTAGGCACAATCTGAACTAAACAGACCTTTTGGTATTTTTTATAAAACGCAAGTTTAATTTAAGTCAAGTGTTTGGGCTCGTAGGTTTGTAATGTATTTATGGCTTCATGGTTTCCTGGATACCTTGTCGGGTGTATCAGGTGTATCCTGTACGATGGAATTCGAAGCTTAAAGCACTTGAAGAGGGGCTAGGGGGGTACAGATAAATCGTCATAGTCGTTGCCCTTGCCCTAAGTTCGAAGTTCAAATCGTTCATCCACTTCTAACCAACTAATATAACATAAAAGCTTGAGGCTCTTGAGAACCATGATACTGGTGATATGATATTGTATAAGTACTAACTTCCAATATTGAATATTTTCTAGTTGTATACACATTTATATTACAGTACATATTATAGAAGCTGACTCGTAAGAGCAGGCTACTCGGTTATATTAATAGTATGATATTCTGTTGGAGGCACGGACTCCACTGGATGCCGCTGACACAAATATCGAACTCACCAAGTCCAATTCCCGATTCCTACAAGGTCCGTGTGTCATTCTTCTTACTAATTCTCTTTGCTAATATGTACATACTTACTCTGTTTGCCTCTGAATACAATGATCATCGATCGGTACATAGCCGGATCATTACCCCACCCTCCCACTCCTATTCATTAAAATCACATGACGTGCGGTTTAAACTCCCGAATCGTTACCTGAGGGATATTCAATGTACCACGGCTTCACGATATTTGCTCTCCTGCCAGATAGTAGTGTTAGGCAACTACGCTTACTCAACGCTTTTATGCGATCCTTAAAGCTCTCTTATTTTGATTACGAGTAGAAAATAGGTTTGAAACATTTGACCTTTGTTCTGAGTTTGGTACACCTCCAAACTGAACAATGGATTCTTTTGAATCGTTCTATAGATTGATGTTTGTAGATCTTACTTATACTTATACTATATAGGTTTGCATATAATGGTACGTCTTTTACGCTTTATGTAGTGATACTAAGACTGGGCCCTCTATCATTGTTTCAACAGGTGGTTACTAGTAGATAATGGGAGCCAACTGAAGAACTAATGGTTGTTGAATATATGGAGGCGGGGATTGGAGTGTAGGGAGTCAGGGTGAATTCATCATCATATCACTTGAATTGCTATTTCACGAGATACGGGATGGAATAGGGTTCGTCAATCATTAATCATTGTTCGAAGATTTATCTTCGCTATGTTTTCTTATGACATTAGCACGTATACGTATCCAGTGGTTGTCAAGGGTCTACTGCAGGTAAGACTTTTTGTTATACAGCTTGTACTTCTCCTTCGCAACCACAACAGCCAGTGTCAACATAGGCGCGCATGCACTTGTTTTTACAGGCCATATTCTATCTCGGTACAGTTGTTATAGTATTCAATCTTTTGTATCTCTCGAATTTAGTGATTTGGACTCTGCTTTATCAGTATACAAAAAGAAAAAGAAGTAGATAACACCGGATCTATTTTTAGACATAATGAACAACAACGAGTATAACATGTCAAGTTGCGTTTCGTTCAACACCATCATACTATCCATCTTTAAATCCATTGCAATATCTCCTTTCAAATCCCAACTCTTATAAAATACTCTTATCTCGTCTCGGACCTAAATATTTTCCCAGACTCTGACATTAGAGACTTCCTCCTACCAAGAAGCATCGGGCCACACTTCAAGAACCTTTATTATTACCGCTCCGACACGACAATAACGCCAGTTTTAAAATGACTCGCTTTCATTCTCGACTAAAACTGTCTGCTTCGACTTTATTTGGGCCTTCAAAGAAACAAAATCTACTCACGCGTGGGCCATTTTGGCCCCGTCTTCCAAAGACTGCCAGAAAAAGCTACCGGCACACCCGATATACTGATGACGAAAGTAGAAATATACCTCGTCGCCTAAAAACGACAGAATGTGCATATACAACTGTCAAGCACGCAAAGCGTGATTCTCTTATCATCATGAGGGCTATCTGCAAAGGCGGTACGCATAGAATTAACTTTCCTTATCAATACCAATACCGGGAATTTTTTATTATAGAGTATATTCATTATCTACACGGAAAATTAAACCGTATTCGGCAGTGGGAGAATCTTCCCGTTACTGACAATAGCCTGAGTACGCTTTCATACAATTTTCTCTAACCAGTACAGCAATACTCACTGATGCATCCGTAGGCGAAGTGAGAAATGTCCACAATAGCCACGCTGTTGGTATTGTTGACAGGCTAAGGAGGGCGGGAGTTTCTTTCCACGAGTACAGTTTATATTATTATACTCGTACTGGTAAGCGAATTGGTAGAATGGGAAGAGAATGTAAGTGTCATAACTACTACTCTTTCCCATTCTTCCTTTTCCTTATGAATGATTTTCCAAAACAGTATGGGATGAAAATCTTGATATGGAAGATGGTACCGATTACACAGATATTGTCATGCTTGACGGTGAAGATGTTATGATGCGTTACCGCTGTGGTATTCCTGATACTTACTTCACCGGGCTTCCTACATGGGATCAAGCTCTAGGGGTTCCCCCATATAGGTTGACTGGTTTTACCATACTAACTCCCTTTGACTATCATCATCATCCATGGGATACTCCTAGAACCAACTTCTACCTACAACACACTGGGATTAACGAACCTTATGACCCAGTTACATCGTTATTGGGTACTACGAATGTAGTCAACAATATTCAATGGGACTCCAACCAGGCTACAATCTCAGACACCCTTCCAGCACAAGTTGCGAATCAGACATTTCACCAGCCAAACTTGGTCCCAACTGACAATTCCAACAACTCAGATACTGCAGAGGATGAGTGGGAAAGCGACGTTGAAAGTATTGGTGCCCATCGGGTCGCAGGCCATCTAGATACAACTCCAAGAGCCCTAGCCATCAATAATTATACAGAGAGTATTCAAATTCAAAGCCCGAACCATCTGCATCAAGTTGGGAATCCCGCATCTAGTAATATGCCTATATACCCCGAACGCAACGAAGTTCCAATTCGCATCCCCTGGTGGAGCCTCATAAACGCCAACTATGACTACAAGGCTACATCCACTAGTAATGCACCCCACTCAACCACAAATTCAAATACAAGGAACTTTCAAAACACTCCCAGTCGACGAAGTTCTGATTCGAGCGTGGAGTTTGTTTGGTGACGGTCATGAATGTGCAAAATGAGACTGGATGATCCTACACGTTTAAAAGAAGGCATAGCATATAAGCTATTCCATATATATGTGGGTGGGCTCCACTGTGCACTATTTTCCTACCGTCTACCTCGGATACTATATGCTGTTACTGCTGCGAAGGAACAGTCTTGTCATTGATGCTCTCAGGCTGAGCTAGCTTACACCGAGTGAGTACAGCAACATTCTCTTGGAGATTACGTTGCTTATTTCTGGACTAGATATCTACCTTGGCTATAGGAGATTCATCCAGCTCCCCCAACTTTTTATTGCTCCTTCTCGGATCATGTTCGTTATTTCTTTCACTGGAGCCTCTGTGGATCTCCATCAAACATTGTTCTAATCGTTTCTCCCATGGTTCATTAACATTCACTTTACCATATGCTCCCGGAGCCTGTTCCATGAATTACTCTAGATCTAGGCTCTCAAAATGGTTTTTCATGGTTTCAAGTAAAAAGTTTTGCATTTTATGATTTTATCAGGAATCATCTCGATCTGCGTCCCTTCTGTATTGTGTACTATGATCCTATGTACTCATTTTCTCTAACGTGGACGGCATCATATGGCTAATATGTATCCACTTATCCGAATAATAATGGTACACTACGTACTAATGCTGATGGTGATCAATTGAATAACAAACATATTAGCATGTTTACTTTTCGCTCTTAAAGTTAAGTACTTCGTAAGCTCAAACAAATGTAAACTAATTCCAGGAATCTTCCAATGTGTGTATGTAGGTAGTATATGTACCAATTAATCTTTTGAAATAGCGATAAAATCTACTAGGTTTAATATATAAAAATAAAAAAATAAAACCTCGCTAGCCTGGCAGCGGGGTTACGCCGTTCATCATTAAAAAACCACCTACTTAGTACCAAGTATGTGATGAACAAGAAATATACGTCGCCGGAGACAATATCCCGAATCCAGGGATAGTCAATTTTGGTATTACCAGAAGTTCACTTTCAAGCTGTCAATCAGCAATTTTGGTTCGGGGATTGGCTTTTCCAGTGGCAGCCTCGATGATCCTGTACCATAGGACTTGCCTTCTGTTACACGCGATGATCAAGACTAAATACAAGATAGGCAAAATGATACACAAATTTGCTACCAAAGCATTGTACCCATTTCTAAGATAAGGCTGAACTGCTTTGATGCGTCGTTCTCCTCTGTTGGTTGTAAATGATGGCAGTCTCACGGTAAATTACTGATTAGCCGAAGATAAGATTTTTCCTACTCTTGGCTGTGGATTGGTGCGGCTTTCATTGAAAGCTGTTCTACACAAGTAACTTAGCAACCAATCCTTGTGTTTTTCCTGAAGCACATGTATCCGCTTCCACATAGTAACATTGTTTATTTCTATGCTTTGTTAGTCTTTATACCAACCATTTTCCAATTTCAAACGGTCTGTGATTTGATAGCCAGCTGAAATCAATTCCCGATGTGACGTTCAAAGAAAATGAACATTTATAAACCATCCTTTCTGACGTGGTCTTTTCTTCACCACTATTTTTTCTTCCAGATTACCCTTCTAAGCTCAGGTACTTCATCGTGTCGCCAGCTATGGATGACGTACTCAGAACAAAGGTCCAGCATTTGTTCGAGAAGCAAATGCGCAGGAAGGCACATGTCCCGAGCATTACGATAACTCATCTACTACCTCCTTCTACTATAACACTCCCCGTTCGATTGGGAAGGGCTAGACCATATGTTCCAAAAATATCCATTGAGTCTGTCAATAATCGACTGACCGAGATTCGTGAAATCCGACATAAGAATATGGGTTTAAGGTAATGAGAATTCACTTTGATCTGGAACCATGGTTATAGCGTTTCTCAATATCTCATTCTTGCTAGCGCGTACCACTGCATACGACACTGTCACATAAAGGATAACATCATCGTTGTAGAAGACGGGAAATTACCCAAAGAAGTCACTCTTGTCATATCCTACGCCACAAGCTATCTACCAACGCATATGTTGGCCATTCAAGGATGTACCTTGAATGATGATCCCATCAAATTCCTCCCCATTCACGGCCCCTTTCTTGCTGTCGAATGCGTTAGACTCGCACCATTGCCACATCATATCCCGATGTTGACTAATGGTTGCGAAATTACAGTTCCGGTAATAGGGCCAATGTCCCTTCCATCACCTGATACACTATACCTCATAGTAGACTTTCTTCATTGTAAATGCAAGGATAGCGTCCTTCATATATTGCTTCCTGCTACCGGTAGTATCAGCATCCCGGACGCTACGGCCGACTCTGATAGCGAAGAATTTCAATGTTATACTAACTTTCTTGTAGAAAAAATCTCTAGTTCTTTGCTTTGGGAACACGTACTTCTTGTTCATGGGGTTTATGCGAATGTTATCGAGTTGGGTGTTGTTGATAAAGACTTGTGGGATGTTTTGGATATGGCCTGGAGGTTTTTGTTGCAGGCTATTACAGTTTATTCCAGTGAGCCACTGCAACCGAAATTTACGAACTTTGTGAACACTCCGCCATCTCCGGAAACACCACCTTCCGATGAAGAAGACGAAGAGTTGTTTTCCAGTTTGTTTACTCAGCAAGGGATGGACAATCAATACACTAAAGAGATAGAGGATACTTGGAGGAGGCGAGAGGAGATAGAGGTACTCAGGAGACAGCAGGAGGAAATAAAAGCGAGAATTGCCTGGCTGGAACAAGATCAACTTGGATTCCAAGGTGTAAATGCCGAGTGTGACTCCACTTTACTTACAAAGGACATATCAGCCCTACGTAGTACAATGCAGCTTGAGGAAGAGTAGGTAGCAATTTTGAAGAGTTTATTTTAATCTTTTATAAATTAGTAACGGACACCAACTTTCCTTCTTGCTTCAACGATATCCACGAGCACTCATAGCACGCTCTTACGGCTACCTCATATAGTTGCTGTATGATACGTATGGCTGGCCCAGAGACTACTAAGTTATCGCGCCCATTATTACTTGAAAGTGTTGGTGTCCGGTGCCACAGTTGAACGTTGAACGTTGAATGTTACTAACAAGCTTCTGGATATTTTAACCATTAGCGAAAAATTTCCGAATTTCATCAGGCCATGTCCAAATTTTTTTTGATCATTATTGGATAATGCGCGTTTTTTTCATAGATATCATACTTCCTTCTTCCTCCAATGTTTTCACTAAGCTATTAAGCTGCTCGCTTTGCCACGAGTGACGTAGGTCTGCCTCCAAATGGAAATGTTCCTGTAACCCCACCTTTCGGTTATTCATCATCTGAAGAAGTGGATTAAACCATTGGCAATTGTTGACAAGCCCTTTGAACGTTAGCTGGCGTAGGCCCGGGAGGGGATACGTTCCAATTGGGAGCTTGTTGGAGAGAAATTCGAGTAGTTTTGCCATAATGGTATCATCGTCAATGAAAATCCAAAGGTGACGGATTTGTTCTGCACCACTAAAAAGCCGAGAGAGAAAGAGGAAGCACTCTGAGTTACGAGGGAATTTATTTCTGCGATAACAAAAGATTCTGAACATGGTTGGGGATTTTGGAAGAACACGACACAAGTGGAAAACATTCAAATCCTTGAAATAATATATCATATCCTCAAGGTGAATGCTTATTTCGAGGCTCTCTAGGATAGGGAGTTTTAAGCGTTCAAGAAATGTAGCAAGGCCTAAGAAGATGTTGATACGAAATGTGCGGAGGTGATGATGAGTAGAGCTCAAGTGGTTGAAATCACTAGAGTCTTGTGGGGGGGTGGGTGGTCGGAAGGAGGTCCTCAGATCAGTGAGGGTTCGGATTTGAGCGAGGATCTTGAGAGTAGACGAGATATCTTCGGCTCCTTTGATCATGAGGGTGGTGATGTTTGATGCAGGGGAAATTCTGATAGTTCCGTGCAGCGTGCCATGGAGAGTAAGAGTTTGAAGTCGAAGTTGATTCTCGAGATTGAGAACAGGAGGATTAGTCATGCCTTGCACTGAGCGCAAGTAAGCCAGCTCAAGTTGCTCGAGGTGGCGACAATTCGGAACAACAAGTGATGCCCAAAAGAGAGACGTTGAATCCAGTTTCAATGTCCTAATTTTCTCTGCATTCTTTTTTGCAGTAAGAATTGGTAATATTGGATCCGCTGTGCCCTTCTTTGAGCAATCCTCGCGCAGCTCTAGTGCGAGTGGGACCGACCCCACATTAGATAGCCAAAGCTGCAGGAGCTTCGACTGCCCTTCCACTTTATACTGACGGAGTGATAATCGCAACGTTGACCATAAGCTGGGGGTTGAGTGCACAACTTTATGCCAGTGATAACAAACAGATGATACTTGGAAAAGAGGTTTTTTGTTGATATTATGATAGACGTGTTGAAAGATTTCTGAAAGAGTTTCAGGGGGTAGGACTCTGGTATTTGATTGTAGCTCGTTTAACCTCCGTTTATGGTTTGCTTTTTGAGATCGAAGCAAACGTATCTGCTCATCGATTGCGGTACAGTCTTGGTTGATATAAGCGACCTCATCAGTGGTGGAAGGAAAGGAATGTGGTGCATCGGAGCAGTAAGGACAGCGCGAGTGGCAGTGGCGGCAGGATTTGGCTGTTTCCATGAAATCTTGAACCGATGAATCGATGATTGGGATGTCTTCGGCCTTGTCTACGATGTAATGAGTACTAGAAGGCTTCTTATTCCCACCAAGTCCGTCACTCGAAAAGTGTTTTGATGTTGCCATCGTTGAATGTTCTGGCAAGTTGACGTCCTAAATAAAATAGTCAAATAAGCCCGGCTTTTCAATAAATTTGAACCATTGACGAAAGATTCAACCTCTGTTTATCGTACTTAAGTTGACATTCGCTGTGAAAGCCATTAAATGATTAATCACTAATCACGTATGTCACAACATGTGACGTTATGGTCACCACCATACAACTTGTCACTCGTGCCACGCGAACTTCAATGTTTCAACTTTCTCTCGATGAAGTCAATCTTAAGTCTCCAGCACAATAAAGGCTTCAAAAATTTATCATTAATCTCGTATTACTCAGTGAAGGTACTTTTCAAGGCGAAAGTAAAGTGAACTAGTCCACGTTCTGGCTCAACTCTGCCTATTTCAATTTGGACTGGACTAGACTCTCAGCTTTCTTTGGGATCACGATCATGAGCTCAGAGGCTGACTAGAGCTTATGATACGATGGCTAGCTAGGATGTGTTGAAATGGGTATATATTCATATGCAGCCCTGACTTCCAAAGCAGAATACCAATCCACATCTACACATACTTCTACAAATCTTTGAATATTATGGCCAAGAGGAACGCGAGAAGGCTCAAGAAAGTCAAAAAGGTCAAGATCCCATCCAACACTGTGTCTATTCCTCCCCGTAACGTTAACGTTGACCTCAATGTTGTTGATGTTCCTGATACTAATGCTGGGGTTTCCGATGATGAACCTATGGAAGCGGTCCATGTCTTCGAAGCCCCTGCAAATAGTGTCGAGGCCTCAATTACAGTCAAGAAAGTCATGGAGGCCGTCATTGAGGGCAACAAGGATGGAATTGATGAGATGAAGGAGGAGGTGATTATTGCATTCGAAGAAGACAATGTAAATGGTGATGTTGTTGATATTTCCGAGGTAGAGAAAGAGGCCGAGGTTGAGGTGAAGGAGAAAACAAATGTCAGTGATGATGAAGACGATGGTGCTGATATAAAGAACATCATTGAGAAGAAAGAATCACCTAAGAAGGTGAAGACGAGGAAGAAGATTCAGAGCTACTTTGGTATGTCAAAGTCGATATTTCCTTGTATGTGAACTTGACGATATCCATAATAGCTACCAAATTCTAGATGAGAGGGAATTACTCCGCTTTTTCCCTGAAACAAATAAAATCCGATGACCTCAGCTTGATTAAACAGGAAGACGAGAACTTCTCGGAGATGATTCTTCCTTCAACGTTTTCAACATCTGAACCATCTTTGGAAGACGTCGAACATAGCAATATCAAGCTTCCTATTTCTGTGGAGACCACTGGCGACTCCGGAGATTTTCATCAAGAAATTTCCTTGGAACATGAACAGTGTTGTGTTAAATCCGACGATTCCATCTATGACCCCTACCAATTTCTTGATGCTTACTTCCCCATTCCAAACATCCGAATCTACATAACCAATTATGATGAAGAGACTGTTGGCACTGAGACTGTCGAGAATGGTGACAACACTGAGGAGGGATATGCCAACTCTGCTGAGGTGGGCATTGGCAATGGGGGGATGTTCAAGGAATTGAACATTACGTCGGACTCCAAGTCGACTCATAACCCACTCTTTGCGACTGATATTGTTCACGATGGCCCATTATCTTCTCTGAAAATGGAGCCGAAAGAAGATGAAAACGGGGAGTGGGTTTTCAAAGATGTAGCGACTGACCTGGATTCCCCAATCTATGACCCTTACACTCCATTCTTGACGGTGTCCAAGTCCAACCAGCATTACTATAAGAACTCTGGTATTCAATTCGAACAGTTCTCGGATTCGGAGTCCGAGTACAGTCAGCCTTCTGCTTCACCGAGCTTTTGTGATCGTTTCTTTGCTAATGTCGATACGCCAATGGACTCCGGGGAAGAGGGTGGTCAAATGCCTGTTACTTCTTAGAGTCTCAAGGAGATGAAGGTACAAGGCACCTCTGAATTAAAGGATGAAATCACAATTGCTACCGAAATTTTGGAGAGTGAAATGGAGAAGGAGAGTGTATTAGAACAGGGAGGAAATGGATTCATGTTATCATTACCAGTATCAATCATATTTGACTCGCCACCTCAGGCGATGCATGAACTGGTTCACTGCAGTGAAGGGGATCAGGTTGAGGAAAATGATTGAAGGTGGTTGCGATGCTCAAGGACCAGTGTATGTTCATTATCTTTTTTTATTATTTCTCATGAATGTACTCACTGTCATGAATAACAGAGGTACCTCGTCGTTAGAAAAGTCTGAGGATCATGGTATCAAGACTGAATGTGGAGGACACTCCCCCCTTCCTAGCCCGTACTTCGTTATATTCGAGGAGTTAGGTACACATTACCCATTCCTCGACATCTGCGTCGAGATTATCAGTGTTCGCGAGTCACGAACCTCACAAGACAAATCAGAAGTATTGAATACAGAGAGGCAGGTTACAAGCTACCGGGGTGATACCATCTGTAGCTCTCTGGGTCGTGTTTTTCCATACCCAGATGGTGTCGTCCACCTCGACTGGTTTGGGGTACTTGGACCTTGGGAGTGTGTATATGCTCTTCAATTTTTACAATATTGTTATTCTGATGCCTCTTGGCTTGTAGTATTCGCTTGAACATTCCTGATTCTTTGGAATGTCAAGAATTCAAGGTCCCCAAGGATCATACGTTCACCTCAAATCTCTCTTATTACAAGGTTGTCCTCGTTCCTAATGATCTCAACCATGGAAGCCGCGCAACCATTTCTGGTGTTGTTTCAATTGTGGATGATCGACTCTTCCAATACTCGACGGTTGGCAGTACTGACTCGAACAAAAATGTCGCCACCTGCAAGGACATTGTACTTTACCACACTCCAATCCAATCCTGGGAAACCCTTGTCAGTCCTCTGGCCCTCAAGGACATTGTCGTTCATGATATTCCATTTCAATCCCTGGATATCTCCATTGACGAGATTCCAATCTGTAAGGACCTCATCGCATACACGCCATCCACAATCCCTGGACGGCTAAGCATCGCTCGTCCTTCCTCCACGAATGCTGCTTTTGAGCAACACGATCATATGGAATCACCTCACTTTCAAATAACACAACATTTATCAACAATTCACAAATCACTCCTATCACCTACTTCGACCCTCCTACATACGAAAAAGCTGGGAATTTCGTATGTAACGCAAGCCGAACCCTTGCCAACTATTATCCCCAGGCTATTACTATCCCCCGCCTTCCTACATACGGACAAGTAGGGATTCCTGCATACTAGCCACCACCAACCCTGCCAGCAGCGTCCAGGGGTCATGTTACATCCTCCAAACAAGAAATGGGAAATTGTGCCAGAAGGTCTCCTGGGTCATGATATATCGGATTTTGTCATGATCTTGAACGAACTTCAGCTTCATCTTCGGTGCTGTGTACGAGATTATGAGTGAGTACTAGAACCCTTGAAAATTCTAATGTTGACTTAATTGCTTCACTAAATTTACCCAGACTTCGTTCAAGGCATTACTCTTCTAAATTCTGCCATTGCTATCGCATGACACCTACAAGCCTGGTTCCTTCTGATGTTCTCTGAGTTTACGTATGCTCCTCACCTGCCACTACGTAGAACTAGTTTAGACACCGTGCCTTCGGCACGGTCATCTTTCTAGGCTGCATCCGAGTTCCAAATTCAAGTGCTAATAAGTTCACACAGATCAAATATATATACCTATTACTCGCCTATTACAAAGTAGTAGGTACTATTTAAGAGAAAAAATCAGTCGTTAGAGACAATATTGGCATGTAGGCCAATTTTGTGATCATGATTCACTGATGATAGTAGTTTTCAAGCCCCTAGCCTAAAAACAATCATTAATTGCACAGATTTGTTGCCTTCGGCAACTCATGTGTGCTTCGGACTTCACCATGTTATCATCCATAGTTTGCATGTGCAAGGTGTGTGATGGGCCAATATATTTCAACATTTATGGATCTTCTTTCTACCCATTGTAATAGCAAGATGTGATCTGAAATGTAGATCATATATTGAGTACTTACCATTGTTCTGACTGCGTCATAAATACCTGTCTAATGATGGTACTGACACTTCAGTTGGTGCAGTATATCACTTACAGTAATGGTCCAAACATTGCAGTGATCAGTGATCACCATTCTCAATTGAAAGCGTGAAAAAGAATTTGTAACATCAATTCTACACCATACTTCATGTAATTAATACCATCAGAAGCGAACTGTCTACATCTTTTTAATGGTAGTATACAGACCATTGCAGCACAGTGCTATGTCTCTTGGCTATAACATATGATCATTTTTAGTTTGTATAGTAAAAGAACAAAATTATAAGTTCAATTCTATGCCAAGCAGCACAATACTACCACCGTTGGAAGCGCATCTTTAATCCCGTTTGAATGGTAGTACTCACGGAATTGGCCGGTGTTTCGTTCCCTCTCAATTAGTCAAACTGTAAAAGTAATGATTATTTTGAGCTCACATGATAAAAGCAATACTGTAGACTCAGTTCTACACAGAATAACATGCAAGGACCACCTATTGGAGAGTGTCTTAATGTAAATTGAACTCTGAGACACGCATTGGTACTGCGATTTTTTTTGTTCTTATTCAGTAACCAAATTACCTTTGTATACCTATCTCTTGTAAAAGTGGAGTCTTGATATATTATTTGAACCTTGTCCTATATATACCTACTACTGTTTAAACGGCCTCGTCAATACCTATCTAACGGTAGTACTTGCATCCCAGTAGCCATAGTATATCACTCGCAGTTAATATATTTCTGTATTCAGAGCCACTCAAACACATTTTCGGAGTTTGCCAGCCACAAAGCACAACGAAAAGCATACAGCCACTATTTGTCAGCTCTGACTAATCCTGTGCTTTTCTTTGTCAGCTGAGTAAGCTCAATCCCAATCCGGCCTTGTATCTCCCATTATATATTGACTAGCTTAAGCCCGTGCCTTTGGCACGACGTTTCGCTAGTGCTGAATCTGAGTTCCGAAGTCAACGCAATGACTGAGTTCCTAGCTCAATGCAGAATCTGATCTCTAGTGGTATTTTCAAAGTACTTGAATCAAGCTTGAGTTTCATTTCTACCTGTATTATAGTTTTAACCATAATATTTCTATCTACTAACTCAAGCTCCATAGTTTTTTAACCAAGCTTTAACTATAGTCACTCATGTACACAATGTTTGGTATACAATAATTTTTATATATTATATTCAAGTACTAAGCTCAATGCAAATTCCAGAACCAAGTGTTATCCTATTGTTTTAAAGTACATAAATTAATAATCACAATTTCAAGCATTTATAATATTTAAATAGCTTAATACTATGCTCAATGCAATGGCTCTATTTTAAATAGTCTAAGTATATCAATTATGAATTCTTGTACACTATGTTTATTCTATTTTTACAATATATACATCAATAATCTTCATAATATTAAAGTCGCTTAATGCAATGGCTCAATACTGAGCTCAACACAATATCTAATCTCTAAGTTTCATGAATCCATATAGACAATATTTATCCTAAATTAATAATCACTTTTTATAATTTTTATGTAGCTCAATACAATGGCTCAATATTAAACTCAATAAATAGTCTTCTGAATCCTAAGTACATAAATTAATAATCAAAGGTTTGAGCTTTCTATCATGTTTTAACTCACTATTAAACTCAATATAATGTCTGAGCTCTAATGCTAAAGATTCTGAATTCTAAGTACATAAATCAATCATCAAGGGTTTGAGCTTTCTATTATATTTCAACTCACTACTGAACTCAATGCAATGGCTCAATACTAACTCAATACCAAGTCTAAGGTCCAAGTTTTATACTATCAAACATGAATTCTGATACACTATATTTAATATATTATTACTCAGAGATTTGAGCTTTTTATAATATTCCAAACACAATAGCTCAATACAAAGTCTGAACTCCAGATTTTATACTATAGATTCTGAATCCATATACACTATATTTCTGAAATACATAAATTAATAATTACAGTTTCAAGCTTTCTACAATATTCCAACTCACTATTGAGCTCAATACTATGCTCAATGTGATGGCTCAATATTAAACTCAATACAAAGTCTGAGCTCTAATAGTCAGTGGTTTGAGCTTTGCATAATATTTACTCAATGGAATAGCTCAATATTAAACTCAATGCAAAGTCTGGGCTCTATATTTTATGAACCCTTATACATTATATTTATCTTATTTAATAATCATAGTCACAACATTTCAACAATAATATTCAAGTAGCTCAATGCAATGTCTGAGCTCCAAGTTTTATGCTATTACTAAGAATTGTGATACACTATTCTATCCAAATGTAATTACTCCCCTCACGAATGTACTTTCGCACAAAATAGTTCAGTGGTTCTATTTCTATATCAGCTTGGGTAGAGTCTGCTCATTTCATAGGAACACATTGGTGTAATTTTACGATCTTATGGTCGTTGGATAGCCATTAAAAATACGCATCCAACGGATATAGTTAGAGGTCAAACGGAAGGAAACTGAGAGTACTATATTCAAATTACTGACATTTCAATATAATTCATATAAAAGGTAAGCTACACCATGAATACTGCACGTTTTAACACGTTCTTTTCACCGTTCTATGCGTATTTGCAAGAGCTTTCCAATGAGCCTAAGTACGTGTCAAACGGTCAAGTATGTATTAAACTGATAGAGATATTGACCGTTTACTGATGGAGAGTAGAAATGAGATTGTACTACAGCTACTGTAAATCGGAATACGTTCTTTTCACAGTCCATTACACATTTTTAAGACCTTTTTAATAAGCCCATGCACGTAGAAAACGGTCAACTCGTTGTGGAGCAAGTAATACTCTGATCTCAGAATAAGACACATTCTTTCATTACACCTACTGCATATTCTAATACGTTCTTTTGACCGTTATGTGCGCATTTTTAACAGCTTTTCAATGAGCCTACTTACACATTAAATGGCTGAGTCGTTGTTGTGCATCATTGTATTCTGTTCTCAAGGTAAAACCTATATTGAACTACACCTACTGTGAATAAAGACACATTTTCTTTACCGTTCAATGCACATTTAAAAGGCCTTTTTAATGAGCCTATGCACATAAAAAACGGTGGACTCGTTGTGGAGCAAGTAATGCTCTGCTCTCAAAATAAAAACATTATTGCATTACACCTACTGCACATTTGGATACGTTCTTTTTACCATTACGCGCGTATTCTTTAGGGCTCTTTAATGAGCCTATTTTTACAACAAATGGCTGAGTCCTTGTGGAGCAGTGTAGTGCTCTCTTCCTAAAGTAATGACATTAATACACCACGGATAACGCAAATCGCGACGCGTTCTTTTCACCGTTCAATACGCATTTAAGACAGCTTTCCAATGCACCTACTTACGCGTTAAACGGTTGACTTATGGCTGAGCATCACTCTACTCTTCTCTGAAGGTAAATACCACATTGAGGAACACCCACTGCGAATTCCGATGCGTTCTTTTCATCGTTACGCGCGTATTTACAACAGCTATCCAATGAGCCTACCTATGTGTCAAACGGCCCAGCCCTCGTTGTGCATCATTCCACCTTGCTCTCAAGGTAAAACCCAGATTGAACTACACCTACGGCAAATTACAATGCGTTCTCTTTACCGTTACGCGTATATTTACAATGGCTATCCAATGAGCCTATTTACGCATCAAACGGCCCAACGGTTGTTGAACATTTCCCTTCTCTGCTCTCAAAGTAAAAACTATACTAAAATACACCTACTGCATCATTTAATACGTTCTCTTCACGGTTCTACACGTATTTTTAAGGGCTTTTCAACGCATCTACCCACGCGCCGAACGGTCCAGCGGTCGTTGAGCATTGCTCTGCTCTGCTCTCCACTCCCAGTTTCAAACCCAGTTGCTTATCTAAAAACTGACTAATCCTGACTAAGGCTGACCAATACTGACCAAGCATTGATCGCATTGGTCAGCCCCATCAGTCCCACGCTCTTTGTCCCATTCTATATTGATGATTTGAAACTTCCGTAATTCCTTCGACTTCATCATCGCTGCTCTCTTCATGATCACCCCCTAATCCTCTGGCGTCTCCCTTACCCGTGTTTGTGTGTAACTGGAGTTGGACTCTCATGTCGATTGATGATGGAAGGAATCCATGATAGTTCACGAAACGGCTCGATCAACAGCGAAAATGATCTGATGACTGTTAAAACAAGCCCTGTATCCAACACCCCCAGATAGCTCAGATGTATCTATATATCCTAGCAATACTAGTACACTTTGTACTGAGGATATTCATCATAACTATCATAGCCACATTAGCCCGTTTTAATTTTTCAATCAAGTTAAATTATAGTTATAATGGATTTTGTATACACAAACTCTAGGAACCTTGTGTACCATGATTAACCTCTTTATGCAGTGATAGTATTTACTAAACCTTAGGTGTAGCAGACAAAAACGACACCCAGAAGGAGTAAACCAAAAAGAGTACATAAGTAGTTCATGCTTAGTGTTCAATTGAAGTACATCCGTTGTCGGCAAGTTTTTAGTATTCAGAAAATAGAGCTAACATTTTTCTGTCCCATGAGCTTAGACATACCAATATATTTATCTTCAACCTTCTAACCACAAGTAAGATGATTTAAGGTAACAGTCAAGTTTTTTACCGAGAATGTCACCAACATCTTACCGATGATTCTCTCTTTCTTTTCAGAATGCAGAGGGAGTGAGCCCTCCATCTGCAACAATAATCTGGACAAAATCGACGAGCGCTGTCAGACTCAATTCAAGTGGTAGGAAGAGCAAATGACCTTATTTGACATGTAGGCGTTCGTGGCAAGGAGCTCGACAATCGAAGCAATCTCTTCGGGTTGTCCAAAACGACCCATGGGAATCAATTTCTATTTTGATGTAACTCGCAATTCTTGCTTACACATAGTATACTTACATTTGCTTCTTCAGAGGGATTACTCATCATGCCAGTTCCTGTTGTTAACCCAAGTTTCAACTCAATGAACTTGGTGTATCATGATTTCTGAAAGTATTAGAGCACAGACCTTTGATTAAAGCTGGCGCAACAGCATTACAAGTCTGTCAAGACCATTAATGCTATCAAAACGGAGTTAAAACATAGGAAGACATACAATTCCTTCCTGAGCATATCGTCTTGCAATCCAATGAAGTAATCCATGTATGGCGGACTTTGAAGAAGCATAGTGTGGCCCAATAACCCCACCAATACCTCCACAGATACCTCAGTAAGCTATTATCGTTTCACAATATATGGAATGATATTAACCTGCTGCAACACTGTAGTATATTCAATCCTGGTTTTCATTAGTAGAATGAGCAAAAAGTGACTACCTTGAATTAAATATTATACGTCCATATTTCCGTTTCTCCATGTTGGGTAAACACAATTGCGTCAGCTGTCACAATGTATTGAATTCAGAAATACACTCGTGTTAGCATTGAAAAACTCACGAGAAAACCAGCTGCTGTATTGGTTCTCCAAGTGTCTTCAAATTCTTCAATACTTATATCCTGAATGTTTCCAGTGGTACGGCTCATCACAGTATTTGTAGTGCCCGAGTTGTTGAAAAGAATATCGGGATGTCCTATCTTCTCGACTACTTCTTTGTGTAGTTTTCGTACATTGTCATAGACAGAAAGGTCAGCTTGAAATACAGCTGCTTTCACGTTATGTTCCTTCTGCAGTTCTTCAAGGAGATCATTTGCCTTATCTTCCGCCCGATGATAGTGAATTGCGATGTTGCATCCTCGGCGTGCAAGAACTAAAGCACTAGCTTTCCCTATACCACCACTTAGGCACTCTGTCAGTTCACAATCCCTACCACGGTGATATGGTGAAGAGCATACGTGCAGCCAGTGATCAAAGCGAGCTTTCCTTTGAGAGTTGTGTCCATGTTACCGATCCCGGATACAATGATCGGTGATGTCAGACGCGACCGGTGACAAACAGTCACGTCGGTCACAGTAACTTAAGTCGCAGTCTTTTCCCAAGAATCAAGAGACTCCTTCAAAACCTTCTGCGGCTCTTCCTAAAGCTATGGATACTCTGGATTGCTGCAACAGAAAGTATTTTGTACCATTGACACAGTACATTGACGTTCTTTGAATTGCTCGCGGTCTATGGAAGCAGAAAATCGGAGTCGCTATTGAAGCACAAGTTGCACAACAACCTTTTAGGAGCACCAGTCTTGGGTTTTGGTTCAAGCCCTGCTCTCTGACAAAGCTCTCTCTCCCTCAAGGCTTGATACCGCACTGTTAACCACGAAGGCTCCATGACTGGAGACTCTAAGTTAGATCACTTAAACACTACAAGTCTTCGAATATTTTCTGGAGTACCTTTCTACTTTAAGCAGATTTCGCAATTTTGTAGAGTTCGTACACTTGAAAGACCTCGACATCCAAATGACATGCCGAACGGCAGGTCTTCTGTCTGGATGTAATTATCCCTAGCAACTCTCGAGCAATTCTTTTTTCGGCGCGAGTTTTTTTTATATGGGCCAAGCTGTGTTTGTGAAGGTTTCATGTCCAGTGGCGAGTACGTTCAATTTACTTCCAACATCCGAATGTCGATTGACCAATGACTTGTTAGTGTGTTGAACCTGCTGTCCCTGAGCTAATCAACTTGGTAGAAGTGATACAAAGCACAACCCCACCTGTTGAGGGTCTCTCTAGATTTAACACGATCACCAGTTGATTGATGTCTGAAGATCTGGAACTCCCAATGGAGGCAACATCTTGACAAGATGGTATTCAGTGTTCACACCCATTTAATCCATGTATCTCGGACTCAACAGCATGCTTGGGAAGCTCCGCTATCGTCGATATGCAGAGACATGCGAAGTGGGGAACTGTTAATAGTAAATTTACCTGGGACAGTTGGTTCGAATCGGGCATGTTGCAAGGAAAATGTTAGCCACTACAATAATTAAACTATTGCACATTGTAAATAGCCACAATTATAGGAAAAAACAGAGACAACCCTTCACTAGGCTTGTCATTAAATGCCCCACATGGTAGAACTGCAGGCTGCAGCTAAGTCCCGATTCCCGAATCAACTTACAAATCGTAGTATTCAGACTCGTAGCCTTCAGTGCAAGTGTAGAATGAGCTGCATGAATCCATAGCTAAAAATCGTAAAAAGTTGGAATTAAAGACGTTGAAAGAACAAAGAGGCTTACAATTAATAGACTCATCATCATGAACGTCCTCATTCTCGTCACCAGAAATCTTTTCACTGACAGTTTGTCCAGTTTCACATGACGTAACTGACTCTTCTCCACCAGATCTCTCATTGCCATCCAACTCGAACTCGGAACTTGAGCTTGCTTCGAGGTTGGCGGAAGTGGAAGTGGAAGTGATTGATTCACGTTCTCCGGCAATGGCTTCAGTGGGCTTAGGTCCATAACGTTCCATAGCTTGAGCGAGGACCTCGGCTTGTGTTTTCGGTTTAATTGTTTCATTGGCCAAAATGGTGATTTGTGCTCCGTTGTGGAAGCCTGGTGTCGATAACCCACCTAATGCTTTTTTGAGAGTTAAAAAGATTAATAATAGTATTGAAAGGAGAATGATTTCATACTGGGATAAAGATCCAGCATTTCCTCCCCTCTGTTGACATTCCCAGAACTGACTCCCGGGATCTGAAAATTAAACAGTGTTCTGATAACACTCGTAGTAGCTACTAACTCGAATATTAATCAGAATCGACAAGTGAATAACCTGACGACAAACCTTGGGTATTGGTATTGGTATTGGTAGTACCTGGAACAACGTTAGCCTCAATGTCAATTTCCTCATCCGAGTTGACATTGTGACGTGCGGCCCAAGTGTAGTGGTAGATAATAGAGAATGGGAATAAGATGACGTTCCATAGGATTGTCCAGAAGATAAAGAAAGTCTGGAAACGGGTAGTAGTAGAGTTGGAGGGAGCCATCATGGATACAAGTTGAGATCGAGTGAGTATAGATATGAGGTTGTTGGAATTCGAGTTCTCTGGGGGTGGCGAAGAAAGGGTTTGGACAAGACCATCCACCTTTTTATGTCTCTCGAAGGTACTGGTGGCTGTCATTACTGTCATTACAATGTAGCCTGTGACTCGAACCTCCTTGTCAGCCTCGTGGTCCTCCTAGGAAATTAATTAATACATCTCTTGTCATCATCTACCAACGGAAAAGATTCCCGATCTGACCATTGTACTTGGGCCCGGATGTAAATGTGGAAAAATGACGCAAATAACTCCCCAAGTTCTTTCCAGTTATAACTACATCCGATTCTGACGTCAGAGAGCTCTTGGAATCAAAGACAAATTCGTGACCTCTGTCTTTAAATAATTCTCTAGTTTTTGTGTGTACATTTAGAGTTATGAGGAGCAGACTACACTTACGTGCATCATCCTACCAAGTCCAAGCCTCCAAGAACTTGGCACAGGCGTTACAGTAATATGGATCTGTGAAGCCCACAAAATCCACCATTTTGACCATTGCAAGCTCGGATCCATTAGAGATCTTCAACACAGACTCTAACTCGGCTGAACCTCTCTTTGCTATCTCTGAGGAAGGGACCTTGAAGTTATTCGATAAGGGCAAGGTGTTCGTCGTTGTAAGAAGTGACGAGGAATCGGAACCGGAGGGACTTGGGAAGTGACAAGATACGCACCTATGACCTGTCAAATGAACCAAATGTAACTTGATGTCACGTACAATTCGTAACATTACATATTGTTAATGTCCCCTTCGGGGTGACATACGAAAAAATTGGAACGATACAGAGAAGATTAGCATGGCCCCTGCACAAGGATGACACGCTTTTCCGGAGTGGTAGACCTACGGGTCTCAATATTTATTTTATTTTTTCTCATAGTTGTTTTTGATACATTCCTAGATCTTCTTCTCGTGCAGGAGGACTTTATTTCTCTTCAATCATAAAAACAAAAACAATCTATTGAAAGCTTTCTACATGAACTATACAATATCAAGTATATAACCTTGCTCCGTTCCAAAATTCACAAACACAAATGTCCTTTCCCCTATTCAATCGGTTATCTTCGTAAAAATAAACGGAGAGGATTTGAAGTCAACAATAGGTATATACATTTTCCTTGACACCGAATTTGTACATTTCAGTTCAATTCTAAGAGTATATCACCAGACAACCCTGGATCGCTTCCGACAATGAATGAAGTACGGTATTTTACGAAATAGTTTCTCATGAGGGCAAGCCTCTGTTTTAACATATATCTGTTGTTTGAGTTCTAGGTGTCTGATATATCATTGTCAAGAGATTTGCGTCCAAATAGGCTTCTTTTCCGTGTCTGAATCCTATAAGGTCTATTTTATAAATAAATCCCTGCAAGCCGTGTACTAATGACAAGAGATTCACTGCATCAGCTTGATGTTGGGAAATACTAGTACATATGACTCGTAACAACTTACCTAGTTTCGCCTTGACGGTGGTACACATGGCCAAACGGAAAGGCAGCTTTTCTTGCAAAGGATCAATCCAATATGCGAAGCGATATCTTTCATCATGCATCATCACAACTTCATCTTGGACTAGATCAATTGACAACGATTAATTTCTGTTTGCGGTGAGAATCCAGATAGAAGCTGTATAATTTTCCACCCATACCACTTGTAATCAATCATCTACTACCGGGCAATAGTTCTGCGAATTGGGGATTAGGAATTAAGAGAAAGTTGGAGCAGGGGAGCGACAATTGTTAATGGCCAGAGTCAGTGCAAATCCTTGATCGTTCGATTAGTTGTGTACGATGCACACTCTCACATTTATACTCTCCTTGGAGTTGGTACGAACCCCCATTACTGCTGTGACCACCACCACTTGACGCTATTTTAGAGCTTCAATTTAGTAGCCACGTCCGGCTGGTTAGTTAATGAACCAACGTCAGGACACGTCGCACCACCTAGAACTCGGGCGAGTTATTCATGATTTTCTGTACAGGTTATATTACAACTTTTCTGCCTTGACTTTTCATTGCTTTCGCATCACATTGTTCAACTTTATCTACTACTTTAATTCATTGCATTTGCATCCATATGCTCTCTTGTTCCATGATTTATCTGAGACTTACTGACGTACAAGGTGACACTTCAGTCAGTACCAACGGGTTAATGTTTCAAGAAAGAACTTGAACTGAGTTGGTACTCCCCGAGAGCTAATAGGATTTTATTCTTTATCTCAATGCAAAGGCTTGATATATTGCAACCAGAGATTGCAACCGCTTAGTATTGAACGCGATAAAAATAGAAACTAGTGAGATTTAACCTGGCCCTGCAATGTGCATGTGGACTAAGGAACAAGTCACCCTTCGATGGCCTCAATGCTTTCTTTGTGATTTAAACTCGCTTCGGCTGCTTCATGCGATCGAAGAAGCTTAATTATTTGTTTTCATCATGATAAACATTTCATTCAATTCAATTGTCCCGAATTAGGCAGATGTTGTGGAACTAACGCGGTCACATGACCGAAATATGAAGGGCGCGTGAGTATCAGGGGCGCTTGTACTGTTGGATTGATGCCAGAATGTCGGAAACCACTGAAATTCTGTTTAACAGCCCAGCACTTCATTCGCTCAAACGGGACCAGCTAGTAAAGCTCTGCAAGATCCATTCTATCAAGGCCAATGGCAAGAACGTCGACCTCATCAAACGACTCAAACAGAAAGCCGGTACTCTGCCCAAGGACGACCCTCTCAGCATTGCTGCGCGCAGTGAAACAGACTCAGACTCCAGCAGTGTAGCCGAATCACCATCGCCAACGAAAAGAGAAAATATATCTGCAGTGGTTCCGGAAGAAGATGCCAAGGTGACGAAGAATCCGTTGTCGCGCATGAGTGAACAATGGGAGCTTGTAATGGAAAGTATTCCAGAGGTCGATGAAACTGGTTCATCGCAGGGTACAATTTCCCATCGTTCTGGAGAATTTGGAACCGGAGGCTCTAAATGTACGACTTCCATCAACTTGATTTCATTACCAACCTCTAATTTAATTTTTCTTCATTACAGCTGTTGGTTCTTCTCTGAAGGCAATCGCAACGTCACTTGGTCTTAAGCGGAACACCCACGGAAAACATCCATCGATAGGGTCATCTTCATCCAAATCATCCTCCAAACCACCATCGACCACACATGAACCGAATTCTGAATCTACACCGCAACTAACCGCAGACGAACTTGCGCTTACCCAGCATTCCTTTCCTCATTCTTCCGCCAACCCTGGGTTTATTTCTCTGAACGACGATTCCCCTTCTGCCGCCGCACCAGGAAAATACAAACGAATGTCAACAGAACCGTTACCTGGATGTTCATCTCGTCCAGGTATACCTGCTCCTTCTGAAGCTCGATTGAGTATGGGTTATGGTTTTGGTGCTGTTTCAACACCAATGAAACAACAACCTACAACTACCATTCGTCTTGTTTCAAATCCAGGCACAAACAATACTGGTTTATCTGGAGAAAATATCTTCCAAACACCGCGATTGAAACCTCTTACGACGAGTTTTGATCTTCTTATGAGTCCTGGCGGACCTTCTACTTCTCGAAATGCTGGAAACTTTTGGGCACCTGAAAAAAGGAACTTCGAAAGTCTTTATCCGACCTTGACGGCTAATGATCTTGCTCCTGGAGTTCCTTCTAGTCCTAATAAACCTTCCGATTTGGATATGGATACTGATACTGATACCGATAAAGTCGACGTCAACGATACTGGCAATAATAATACCAATAACAATGGCAACGGTAACGGGGAAGAGGAAGGGGAAGGGAATACTTCTAGAAACGTACCTGAGAATGGTATTAGTACTTTGAATGCGGCAGCAATGATAATGGCCTCTCAAACCCCGACTCGTTCTCGTTCTCATTCCAAATCGAATTCACTATCATCACATAAATCCCCTTCTTCATTTATTTTTGGATCACCGGATCCAAAACATAATGTTTCGAATAACGAATTTCGAACTGCTGCTTCGAGTGTTTTGGAAGAAATGAATAAACGATTACAGGCTTCTGGTGTTCAAGGACTTAGTTCTGATATCATCAGTAATTTAAATCCTGGAATGCATACAAAGGAAGATGTGGAAAAGATGCAGAGGGATGTGAAACCTTTACCTTCGAGATTGAGTGGTGTAGGTTTAGGGAAAGGAGAGATAACGAAGAAATTTGATGATGTACATGATGCAGAGTTCCAAAAAATGGAAGGTATTGATGGATTGGTGAAAAGAAAGATGGAGAAAGTGGAAATTGGGAAGAAGAGAAAGTCGAGTGTGTTGAATGAGGATAACACTAGTAACCTTGGTCTTGGTGGTAATGGACCTAGAAGACCGAAAACTGGACCTGGTGCCGTTAAGAATCTTGGTATGGGCGTTCGTGTTGGTTCAAAAGGAAGTATAGGAGGTGGAAGAACTAGTGGGTCGACTAGAGTTATTAGTAATGGGAGACGTGGTATGGCTATACCTGGCGGATTTGGTGATGATGATAATATAGAGGAAGATGATAATATGGATGGTGTTGAGGAAGGGGAGGGTGTAATGATGACTGTGGATGAAGAACGTGAAAGAGGAGGTAAAAGAATTAAGATTGATCCTGAAGCTCAAACACAAACACAAGCTCAGGATAAAAAGAACAAGGAAGGGGAAGAGAATGATGTGGATATGGAGGTTGATAACCAAACCGAAGATCAGAAAGTCGAAGAAGGGAAGAGAGAAAGAGAACGTCAAGTTATTAAACGAAAATTGGAAATGAGCAGAGCGAAAAGAAGAAGTTCGGCTGTTGGTGTTGGCGCTGCTGCTGCTGCTGCAAGGAGAAAAAGTGCAGCTAGAGCTAGTGCTGTTAATGCTAATGGTCTGTACTCTATTTCTTTGCCGTTTTCTTTCTTTGGCCTTTTTAATTTTCTATGGCCACACATACACTTTACTACACATTTTGATTGCGGCGCTCTCTCAGGGGTAACAGGATGCTGACTCTTCTCGTTTTCTTTTCTGGTTCTTTTCTTGTTCGCCTTTTGTGGCGGGTCTTAGGTGCTAAAGCTAAAGCTGCAGGACGTTTCGCGTTCTTGACTTCTGCCAAGAATTTAGTCACTAGCGTTTGGAATCGAGGTAAACCAACAGCCGCCCCTCCCACTACTACTACTCGTGTTCCAGCCTCATCCACAATGCCGAATAAAGATAAAGCGGGAACGTCGGCAGCGGCAACGGCAAAGAAACCTACGGTATCAAAGAAAGCTAGTACGACTGGTTTCGCACCAACACGCAGTGTTAATGGTGCGGCAAGTTCGGGTTCCATGGTCAACGGTAACGGAACCGCCGGGGCAGGTGGTAGTCGACTATCAGTTGCTCAAAATCAAGGTCAAGGTTTAAAAGCTTCAGCTTCTTTAGGGAGGTCTAGGTCTCCTATACCTCCGTCTTTCACTTTCAACCTTGGGACGACCGGTACTGGGGTAAATGGTCATAAAAGAACAGGAAGTAATAGTTCTGTTGCTTCTAGTAGAATGGGTTCAGGAACTGCTGGTGTTAGTGTGAAATCGAGGATGTCGACGGCTACAGGTGCTGGTGTCGGAAGTATGGGAGTGAAGGTTGGGAGTGGGAGTGGAAGTGGAAGTGGAGCTTCTACTGTTGCTTCAAGGTTGAGTACGATGGGAAGCTCGAGGTTGTTTGCTCCTACCGCTAGTTCATTGGCTAAAATGAAGAAACCCGAATCTTTCTCAAACTCAAATCCCACCACGGCGACTACTACTGCGACAACTGCTACCGCTACTGCTGCTACAACATCTAATACCAGTAATACGAATGGAATCGCAGCCATGCCATCAACTTCTGCATCGATAGGAGGTGTCGGAGGCGGCATTGGGAAAAAGAAGAAAGCGTCACTTTTGGGAGCTATTACTAATAGTCCAAAAGTTCAAATGCATAGGAGAGGAACGAGTGGAGGTACAATTGGATTTGGAGTTGGTTCTCCTAGGATTTCTCAACAACCACAACGACAACTTCATACGATTCTCTCACCAACCTCAACTTCTTCAAATGCTAATGCTTTGGCTACACCTAGACCCGGAAAGATTTTCAGTAAACCTATTATGAATCCTCGTGGATCTAGTATTCCGGTATTGGCGTCCTTGTCAAGTAAAGGTGTTGATGAGGAAGGAAATAAAATCGCGGGTGCTACTGCAACTACCGCTTCTGATACGGGAAGTGTACCTTTCAAACAACGGTCTCTCACTGGTAGGAAACCAAGAATCTCGAGGTCGAAAATTATTGCAAAGTTAGCTTCACAAAGAGAAGCTGCTGCTTCTTCATCCTCATCTGGTATTTATGGTACTACCAATACCAATGATAAATTCGACGCAAACAAACAACCCAGTGGACATGCTAGGAATGGGACAGGTACTATGAGGATTGCTTCGGGATCTGGGATTATGAAGGCTAGAGTACCAAGTGGTGGTGGATTTAGACCTAGGAGAAGAACTAGATCGAGTGTTGGGGCGGGTGCTAAGGGTAGTATTGGCGGTGGTGCGCCAATAAAAGGAAGAGTGGTTAGTGCTGGTGGTAAAGAGAGAAATGTACTTGCAAGTGCGAAAAGGAGAGTTAGACAAAGTGAAGTTGCGAGAAGGAGAAGTAGAGTTAGTGGTGGGAGTGGTGTTGGAATTGGGATTGGAGCGGATTCTTAAAACAAGTTAAAAATTAAAACACTCAAAAAAGGTGGCCGGACGTTGGGTCGAGAAATTGTTTGTAAGTGAACATAAATAAGGGACCTGGTGTCTCTACTATGTTACTTGAACGTATAGATGGTGTTTGACACACTCGTATCGGGTTCTTTTATGGTTTGTTCCTATATTATGCCTCCCACTTGTTCTTGTGAACTATTTTTTTTTTTCATCTTTTGGCTCCATTGATTCTTGATATATACTACGATTTAAAGGGATAATGAGGTAGTGCGAAGGTTGGTGTTGACGTTGATGTTGTGAGATATGATTAGTAGGAACGTTAAAGAGACTCGTTTTTTGTAACAGTAGTAACAAGTTATGCGTATGCAAATGGACAATAGTATGCTTTCTTTTCTTGTTCTTTTGAATATACTCGAAGATTATAATATATACGCACAAGATCCCCTAAATTGGAGTACTATGAGCGTGGTCAAGTACGTCCAGTTACTTGGGTTTACCTTATTACTCCTGAACTCTAGTATAACCACACGAGGCACTGAGAATCGTGATCCGAAGTCGAAGAGGTGTGCGAATATCCAATTGTAGGCCAAAACAGCCCCTATCCGATCAATCATGTATATGGAGATGGCCAACCTCGAACGATAACGTTTCTTGTCCTTCTACTACCACCATGAATATTCTCGGAGAGCTCACCCCTCAAGCCAAGGCAGCGTACTTGCGTACATTACCAGCAATTCGTGAACGCTGTTCTAAAGTCTACGATCTTGCCACGAAAGGCAAACTTCAATATTTCGACTATCATCCCGGAAAGGAGGCGGATGTTGCTACATATTGTTTGAACATTATTAAGGTAATTTTCTGTGTATAATGTAAGAGATCTACGATGTGGAACTGACTACGAGGCGATGTTTAGAGAGACTATAATTCCGATCCGGCTAACGCAAGTTTCCAAGTTCCGCTTTTTTCGCCTTGGATGTATCAGGTCTGATCATTATTCCGCTATCATAGATTCAACCACATGGTCGTTGGCGTCATCTAGATGCAGGTCTTGCTCGCGTTGAACCTTTGGCCGATAAATGGTCCTCTGATATCGATGTGAAGGAGAAAGCACGTCGCCTAGTGGATCTTTTCCTTGTCTCTGTTCTTCTTGATGCTGGTGCAGGAAATGAATGGAAGTATACTGAACCTGGGACAGGAAAGACGCTTGGTAGATCGGAAGGATTGGGAGTTGCAAGTATTCATATGTTCCAAGATGGATTCTTCTCTAGCGATCCGAACCAGCCATACCGTGTTGATGGTAAGTTATTCCAACATAATATAATCCTTCATTTTACTCATCAGTATGTCTCTAGCTGCTGGCTTGGCCAAGATAACTACTGAGCGCGTTGCGGCCGCTATGCAAGTAACCAAATCTAATCCAATGACCGGTCTGGAAGGCCGTACTTCTCTCCTATACAATCTCAGCAAGGCTCTTACTGCGAGCCCTATATTCTTTGGAGCCGAAGGCAGACCAGGAAATCTTGTTGGTGTGTGCACAACAACTCGCGACCTTTCACTTGCTTAATGTTTTACAATAGACTTCCTTGAATCGCAATCATTACCAACCTCTCCACGAACTGTACCCCTATCAGCCCTCTGGACAGCACTTCTTGATGGGTTGAACCCAATCTGGCCTTCACGTCTTTCTCTTGGAGGTGTTTCATTGGGTGATGTCTGGCCTTGTCCTTCATTAGCTCAATCGACCACGTCCTCGATTAACAACGAAGAAAATGACGAGATTCTCGTTCCATTCCACAAATTAACCCAGTGGCTTACTTACAGTCTTGTTGAAGTCTTCCAGAAGACCTTGGGATGGCAAATTGAAGGATTGGAAAACATGACTGGACTTCCTGAATATCGTAATGGTAAGTTCTTTTCACATATACTTTAATCCGTTTCTAGTTTTGAACTAATAACTAATTTGTGGTGTAGGTGGCCTTCTTGTAGATTTGGGTGTTTTAACGCTTAGGCCTAATGCTCTCCCAACCGATCCAAAGTCCGGATTACCTACAGCAGTGCCATCTCATCCAGCTATTGTCGAATGGCGTGCTATGACAGTTATTGAACTGTAAGTGAATAGTTTACTTCTTTTTTCAGCCCTGCTCACGTCTGTCTGCTTGCATTACCTAGGGACCGAATTGCGGATGCCATTAGATCCCAAATGGGACTTACCACTAATGATTTATCACTTGCTCAAGTTTTAGAGGCTGCTACGTGGAAAGGTGGAAGGGAAATTGCTAAGGAAAAGAGACCTGATACGTGTGGACCTCCTATTGAGATTGAAAGTGATGGAACTGTGTTTTAAAACTTGTAGTAAATAATCAATTTGTATTCCAAATCTTCATATCACATTACTTTCTTTTGCGGATATCAGTTGTATTGTTGAGAACTAGAAAAGATTGCTATGAACATAAAAAGTTATGAGAAAAAATAAAATAAATATTGAGACCCGTAGGTCTACCACTCCGGAAAAGCGTGTCATCCTTGTGCAGGGGCCATGCTAATCTTCTCTGTATCGTTCCAATTTTTTCGTATGTCACCCCGAAGGGGACATTAACAAAATGTAATGTTACGAATTGTACGTGACATCAAGTTACATTTGGTTCATTTGACGGGGCGCCTATCAATATCTCTGTGCTTAAGTTCATAAAGAACCTCGACTGCAATTACAATCAGCTGTAACCTCAAGCATTTTAAACTTGAAGCTTTACCACTTCAAATGGTATGTCTTTGATTATTGGGACAATTGAAGAAAATAAAACAGAAAGAGAAAATAAACTTAAGATAAAGAAGAGAAATCAAGCCCTCTTTCAGACGTATTTTTTGGACCACACTGTACTGTATACAGTGGCGGATCAATCGATAAGTGAGAGCAAAAAGCAAAAAGCAAAAAAAAAATAATACCAAGCGGTACTAACCTCTCCTTGGTAATCTCAGGAACACTCATCGCAAGTGTAATAACTTTCCTCTAGTGCTAAGTGCAAGTCATAGAATCAGCATATACTCAATTTTTATAAAGGGTTTCAAAGTATAATTACTCACTTGAATCGTCACTTCTTACAATGACGGCCACCTCATAAAATGACTCCAAAGTCCAAATCCCCTTCCCCCAAGTTGGAAAAGAGAAATTCAGTCAAGTTAGAGTCTGTATCAAAGGTCTCTGAATTCTCTAATGGATCCAAGCTTGTAATGGTGATCGAAAAATCATGGATTTTCTGGACTCTGCAGATCCATATTGCCGTAACGTCTATGCCAAGATTTTGGTAGGATGGTACTGCTGTAAGCATAGCCTGCTCCTCCTAATGCTAAATGTATACAGAAACTTTGAAGCATCTGACAAAGTGTGGCGGAAACATATACGTTCTCACGTGATCGTACCGTTATCAGATCCTATGTTATCTCCCCGTTAAATCTTCTTTGTTATGATTCCCTTTGATTACCAAATATGTCGTCTAGTATAAAAAAGGCTTGTAACCCCGTTTTGTATTAGGCAGGCTTTTCTTAAAATCCATTACATTGGACTGTTACATCTTGTGGCTTAAGAAACGTTTCGTGTGCACTCACAGTGATTCCTATCACCTGACACCACACAAAGTCAGACGCAAGGGGCTGGCAGCGGAGTTTTCCGGTAAAGTAGGGTTCCTTCAAAGGTGGGGGGTGGGTGAATACCCGAGGTCCTGGCTATTTCGCCAGGAAAGGAAAATTCGTAATGCTGGACTTCGAACACCTAATGTCGGCTACACGTGCGATTCCCAAAATACACTTGGGTCATGTAGTTTCAAATAACACTCCTCTTGCTCACTTTTCACTATGTCTGAAACATAAATTTGGAGTTTTAGAACTTATAAAACACATCCTCTAGTGCAAAGCAGTCACAGGTCCGGAAAAAAAGAAATAGGTTAGAATCAACAGCAGAGGCGGGAGATCTATCTAAGAGAGTCAAACTGGCTGTTGTTTCTGAGGAATAGTGTAGGTAGTGTATGAATTTGTGTAAAACTACAGATAATGTTGTGTTATCCGCGTCGCCATCACGAGTGTCCGGAGTCTAATTTCCTTTCTGGGTGAGGACCTCGGGTATTCACCCACCCCCCACCTTTGAAGGAACCCTACTTTACCGGAAAACTCCGCTGCCAGCCCCTTGGTCAGACACGTTTTCTTGTAGAAGAGGTCACGTGGACCTTAGCAAGACAGACGCCTCACACACACTACCTCTTTCGCTCTTGCTTCGTCTTCGCTACATCTACGCGTACCCCTCCCAAATCCCAAAATTCAAAACCCACCCACCTCCCATCTAATCACCAGGTGCATCTGAGGGTGAGCCTTCACGCTCATCCCTCGACGCACCGCCTGGAATCACCTATCCGACCATCCTATCTCTTGAGACTCGACGAAGGCTTAATTTTACTCTCCTATCCTCGAGAGGCGAGACGGGTTGGTCGGACAGGATCTACCTCACCCCCACACACAAGTGATTAGATAGACCTTTTATATATAAAATTAATTCCCTTTTTGCACTAATACAAAATAGATTACTTGACTCGACGAACAAGAGATTCCGGGAGCGAACTCTTTGACGTCGGAGTCGGAACAGCGGCAACTATAAATAGTTGGATGTAGCTATAACTTATAGCTAGGGAAAGAACTTGTTCAAGAGTGATGACAAGCCTAGTGAAGGGCGAATTTTCTCAGTATTTATTTCTCTCTTTTCCTATGATTGTGACTGTTTATAATGCGATGGGTTCGTTCTCTTGTGAAGTGGCCAACATTTTGATTGCAACATACCCGATTCGAACCAACGGCCCCCAATAAATTTACTATTAGAAAACATTTCCCACTTGACATATCTCTGTATATCAGACCAGGACCGGTGGTTCTTGATTCTTTACGATAGCGGAGCTTCCCTTATATGCTGTTGAGGCTGAGATAACGTGGGCTGGGCTCTACTTGCCTTATGTTTATGTTCCTACTAGCAGTGTTGTGGTATGCACGCCACTTTATTGTGACATTTGTCCACTGTAGAATACAGTGATATATCCATTCGCTACATCATTTAATCACTTCAAAATAGAAGAAAAAATAACAATTGTATTCAAATAGTCCAACTAGTATTATTCAATATTAGTTAAGCAAGGAATAAGAGTTCAAATAAGTCGGAAAAAAATTCAAAGCAAGAAAATCAATATAACATCTGAATGATCTGTAAGTTACCACCTATCATTTCTCCCAGCAAGCTTCTGTACTCTTGAAGCGGTGGAGAAACTCTAAAGG
Organism: Coprinus comatus; assembly: GCA_034638255.1. Classification (NCBI taxonomy): domain Eukaryota; kingdom Fungi; phylum Basidiomycota; class Agaricomycetes; order Agaricales; family Agaricaceae; genus Coprinus; species Coprinus comatus. The sequence continues at coordinate 60,062 of JAWPGT010000088.1, forward strand.
TCATTCAGCAAAGTCAGCACCTGCATCAATGAACTTGATAACCACGACCAGCCCTTCCTTGATCCCTTCTTTCCAACCGGACCACCACTAACATAAACTGTTCCAGAGACTTCAGATTGTGCTACCACAAATGTAGGCAGATTCACCATTCCAACTTTTGCTGCAACACTAGTCTTCACAGCATCCGTGCCGTCATCCCGATCCAATAACATGCAGGTAATCCCACTTCCATGAACAGCGAGGATGGCCATATCATTAGGTGTAGCTGTAACAGCTGTCTTAACAAAAACACCAGTTTTCAGATCAAACAAAGTGGCAGCATATGGTCGAATCACTTCATTTCTCCGAGCGGGCCCTTCGGGATGTGGTAAATCGAATTGTGGTAACATTTGATGAGGACCCCATTCATCGGCATCTGCATAGGTAGGATCTTTTGATTGAATGTAGCGGCAAACATCACCGCGAGGAACTTTATGATCTTCAATGGCAACCCATCCATCCTTGCGGACAAAAATTGTGCCAACAAAAAGTTGGAAAATGGCAAAGACGATGGCGCCTCCGTACATGATGAAGATACCGGCAATGACCCCACGGGATCTACCCGTACCGCCTGAAATTATAAGAGTAAATAAACCAATGATGAGAAGGGAGAGAAATGAAATATATGAAAACCACATCAGTGGTTTCATTTCGGTGTTGTTGAACAGTCCAGCAGAATCACGTTGAAGCATGTTTCCTAACCCAAGGGCTTTAGGTCCAACAATGGATAAAGCAGGCTGTGCATCATGATACTTTGTTTTCTTTAGCCTGACAGGGATAGCAGTGACAAGTGGTTCCAACCTTTCACATCCCTCCCTCGGTTCAATAGGCTTTCCCCACCAACGATACTCCTTTACATCGGGATCTGCGATCTTGCAAACGGCAGCCAAGAGAGCGGTGTTGTAATATCCCTGGTTCAACTCCAACAACCACGCTAAATCCGCCCATCCATCCTGCCCACGTAAATCCGACAATTGGGACCTGCGTGGTAAGAGACCGTTCAAAGCCTTTCCGAGGAGCCTGTGTTGATTGAATCCACCAGCTTCATCCCTTCTAATTGCTTCGACAACCAACGAATGGATCGCTGATTGCCAAGGAACAGCACCAGAGTTCGTTGCATGTTGCATAATATTATACAAATGCCACTTCTTTTGTCTTGCTGCCCTAGCTTGCATATCCGCTCGAAATTCTTGACCAGGAAGGACCGTTATGAAACTTGAAATCCCACCATCAAGTGTTTCCGACCTGGTCATTTGTAAGACTTGTGAAGTATACAAGATCTCGGCAATGGTGAACAATCGATTGGCCCAGGGACATTTCATACCAGTGTGCCTGCAGTTAACGACATGGCAAAAGACGACAACGCGTTTGGCATTACGAAAAATATCTGCAAGATGTCCAACTTCCTTTTCCCTCGGCCCCTCAGCTTTCTTATCATCTGTGATGGAAGCATCATGGAGGCAATATTCATCCAACCAAATATACTCCAATCCATCCCCTTCCCCAGCCGTTTTCCGAGCCTTTGCGTATTCATCTAAAACGACCTGGCTGATCAACTGCCGATTTTCGTTACTGTAATCCCGTCCATTCATCTTTTTTTTCATCGGTTGTGGGCGGAGACTCCGGTCTTTGTCGTTTTGAAAAAGTACTTCCGCACTTTTCATGGCATAGCTCAACGCCGTATATCCCTTCAAATGTATATCCCTCTCTAATTCACGAGCTTTGCGAACGACCTCTTCCACTGACAAATCACTACCAGAATTCCCATTAATATTCCTTTGTTTGGGCTGGTACTGGACTTGTGTTTGCGAAACAATCCTATCACCTTCAAAAATGACTATGAGCAACCAAAGTGGTTTCTTGGCATTGACCGCGTATTCTCCAGTGTTTGATATCGGTTTCCTCAATAACGGCCTGAGTCCATCCTCATCTTCATCCTCGTCCTCATCATCACTACTGATCCACCGTTCATTCTCCTCTTGTGATTTTCTCCCAAAAGCTATGCTCCTCGGTGCTTCCGATAACACTACATCAGGGGTATTAGACCATTCTATACCCCACAGCAGCCTCTTCAACAATGTATTTTTCGAGGGCCCGACAGGAGGAACAGCCAACCAGAGTGGAGCAAGGACGACAGCACAGAATATTCGAAGGATATTCATTGTAAAATGCCACTCATTATTCGGATCCTTGGCTTTGAACCAAAGAGGACCTTTTACTCCTGGTTCTTCCTGGACCAGCCGACCGGGCACAACATGTGTAGTGAAGAAATCCCAAGAATCACTCAGGCCAAGGGTGCTCATATTTTTACTGGTACATGATTAAGAGTTAGATGAAGTTATGCGCGTATTTAAACTATTACTCACGGATTGTGCGACCGAGAAACAAATGAGATGGAAGGAAAAAAATGGCGAATATAGTTAGAGATTTAAATACGCCTTTAAACCTCCCATAGGGGTGATGCAGTTTTGATGAACCACGATATCAACCCAAGTTCACAGATATTTTAAGCAAAAAAAGGCTGTTTTACCATCTGATATGAGGAAAAGCCGGTGATTGTGTGGTGGACTGACGAGTTTGCTGACTGGAATCCGTCTTTGTACACATGTAAAGTGTGATAAAAGTGGCGATAGTAGTGAGGGAATGTCAATCATGAGCATTTAGGAGTGTAACAATCAATGAACATGGACTTGCTACCATCGAAATCTTCACCTGCATATCCTTAATTGACAGATTAATGATGTGGTCGTGAGGTTGAATTTCTGAGTTCCCAGAAGTAATGAGCATGCTTTCTTTTTCATATAAATTGATTACACGTTTGTCACAGACCTTGAACAGACCCGACTGGGGCATCTAAAAGGCTATTGCGCCAAGCGGTTAGCCTCTCCGGGTTAAACGTTAAACGGTGAAGATTCTAAGTAACAAAATTGCTTCCAGAGCGTCGTGTCATTCCCTGTCACTTGGAAAATTGTTGTCAAGAATTGAAGTTTGAAGCGTAGTAATACAACTTCAATGGGGAGGATTCCCTAGACCGCAAGTGATTCAAAGAACCAACGGACTTGGACAATGATTCGAAAAAATTTCTGCTAAAGTAATCATCCAGAGTGTCCGTCATGATAGCTTCTTGGAAGCTGTTGAACTTCAAAAATGGTTTTTTTGCATCAGGAACAAACGGTTTCCCAAAGGAAGTAATCATAAAAAGACTTATGTATATATGTCGCTTACAAAATAATGTTTCCTGTTTTGATAGATTACAAATGTATTAGTACGCTCAGGGTCATCATGATGGTCGATTCTCGGAAAGTCTGGGCTACCCAGAATTGACCAAGAACTAAGTACCTGCGCTGTTCAGTATTCAGAGGCCTGAACTTGAACGCCAGAGCACCAATGACTTTGAGATCTAGTCAGATCTTCTCAAAGGCTGACTGCCGCAACTGACAGGATTCCAATATTCCAGACCTGTCAAGTTATATAGATTGTAACAGGGGGCCGGATTCCGAGCAATCCCTGACGCATAGTCATTCGTGGGAATCGCCAAAAACAAAAGCAAAAGTACACTAGTCACATCATGTCACGGTCCCGAGCCATCGCCGATAATTAACTGATAGCATAGAGTAGATGTAGATTATGTACTACGTACGTAGTAGACAGATATTGTACATACTATGTACTGGATGTAACAGCACACAATCTTAACCTTTTGTAATTTGTGTCCGAGTCAGTAATTGTTTTACCTCGCTGACGTTTTCCCCTCTGTAGTAGGTCATGGGTAAGTGCTCCTCTTTACTTGACACGTGCATATCAACAATCATTTGAAGAGGCATAGTCTTTCATAGCGAGGTAGTTGGAGGAAGTTATGATCATTGCACATTGTATGCATGGTGTGTTGGATGACCCAAGTGATAAATGGGAGCAGTTATTGGATCGGACAATAATAGAATTATTGTTTTTGTTTAAACCAACAGGAAACCAATCAATCCTTTCATTCTCATGTTGATGGAATGGGTACGAACGAAAGATAGATACAGTATTCCATTGAATCAAAATACCAGGACATGGTTTAGGTCCCCAAGGGCTTGTCACTAGCGCTGGCGCCGCAGAGCTGGACATGGCAGTAGTAACACCTATGGCATTCTGAAGTCGGAATCGACTAGTGTCCAACTTCAAAGGACCAGCCCTGCGACATTTGTCCCGATGAGTGTAAAGAATATTTGGATTGGCTTTTGCACCAAGTTTGATATTAGCGCCACAAATATCACACTGGATATAGTGGGTTTTCTTGACAAGTATGGATGTTAACTGCATTGGAGGGCCAATACCAGTGAGAGAGTCGAGAGTAATAGTGATTGGGAGTGTAGAAGTCATTGAGAAGTTGTGTTTTTAATGTTTTCTGTCTTTGAGTTCTCACTTTTATAATATTCAGTATAGTAACACAGTATAGCCCACTATGTTTCTAAGACTATTGTTGCTGTATTTTCTGTCTTCAGGGCTCAGGCTATACACCTACTTACTATAACTACTGAAAACCGTAGACTTATATTGGAGTTGTACCGTCGATCCGTAGATATTAAGTAGAAATTCATTCGATGCCAGTTGGATACATACACAACAATATGTTTATCTAGATATTGACATCATATCTATCAGTGATCTTCCCACTGTAGTCTGTGACAAGAGACCCTGCTTTGGACAGTTTTTTTTTCTTCCATATATGGCGATTCTCACGAATGACTATGCGTCAGGGATTGCTCGGAATCCGCCCCCCTGGATTGTAACTTGTATTCAATGACGACTCACCGAGCAGCCCATTCTAGCCGCACAATGAAGATAGGGTCGATGTCTCGAAAATGGCAATAGTCAAGACATGGTGTCTGATTGCTTGCCCTCAACGCTATGGTGTTCAATTACCTGCCTTCGACGCGTCGAATGGCTCTCTTTTTTTCCTACCTTGCCGTCGCTATTCTCCCTTATGCTCTGGCGGGTCCGGCTGTTTGTACGAATGACTCTATGAACTGGGTACGTTTCTCTTGCACTTCTTCTATTGATCATACTCATCTCTCATTAGTCTTTTAACACTGTTGGGGACAGTCCATGTCAGATGGCCGCGGAGTTGACGGGTATGTGCTTTGGAAATACTGGTAAGGACTCGAAAAAAATTACATCACAGATAATGTTCTGACCGTGAAATGAATGGTGTTTAGATTGGCCCCCGACTCTCCACGAAGGATACGTCTACGTAGGACCACTTGATGATAACCCGTGTATGTGCAACACGGTCGTCTATTCTTTGGTCAGTGCTTGTGCAGCATGTCAATCAGAACAGTGGATAGAGTACGTACAATCAGCTCTATGTCACGGGATGAGCAAAAAGTAATTCGTAACAATCAGATTGGCCTCCTTCACTGAAAACTGTGTCACAATTTCTTACAGCGAGTGAGTTGCATCTTGTACTATAACGTTTGTTGCATTTCTCTGATTATATCCTAGGTTCCCCTATGAGCTCCCGTCAGGGTTGAGAATCCCTGCTTGGGCTTACAAAAACTTCGGGGTACGTCAGATAAAATATTTGTGTCTGTGAAGCCCCTGATGATTAATATTATCATATAGCCTGATGACAACATCTTCGTTATCACACAGGCGCAACTAGTAGGTGAGTGTCAAAGTAGCAAATGTGAAGATTGATCGTTAACTTGACATACTCCAGATGGACCGGAATCCTCGGCTGCACCACGTACAACTACTCAAGCTACGACTCGTCCCACGATAAGGACAAGCTCGACCGTGACTGCATCTGTTACCACGAGCATTACCACCGATTCCAGTAATACTGGAACAACTAGTATCCAAACCACGGACACGACTTCGAATACGGCTTCTTCAACTGCGTCTATTATCACAATCTTTGTTACTACAGGTTCCGCTACTGCGGGTTCTATATCAACCTTCGCATTCGAATCTCCAGGAACTTCCGAATCTTCTTCAAGGTCAAACACTGGGACAATCGCTGGTGGTGTGATAGGTGGTCTCGCAATACTGGCCGGGCTTATTGGTGTGATCGTTTTCCTGTTCAAACGTGTCAGCCGCCATAGCAAACAGGGTTTGGAACAAGACGAACCATCAACACAGGCGTCTACAGGTCCAAGAGCTCCACACGTACCAACCTTTCCTGGCCTTCAAGACAGAAATAATGAGATGAGTTATAGCTCTCCTGCATTTCCTACTCCTAGTTTTCATCCTGAGGTGCTCTATGTACGTTTGGTCCTGTATTGATTCTATCAGGAGGGCTCTGACCATCACGATTTTGTTTAGGATCCTGAAAATCCCAGAACCTTTCCCCCCGGAAGTCCTTCGACTGCATTGACATCATCTGCACTGTCCTATTCTCCTTCATCACCTCAACTGCTGGTGACACACTCAGACCATCTTTAAGTCACAACACTTGCAAGTTGTGTATTGCAAGAGTACAAGTGTCAGAGGGCAATAAGGTTGGTATTATTATTGAATATATTCTCAACCGTGGTAGGTTCACGAGGGGTGAAAATCAAAACGAGTCTGAGGAAAGATGGCACAAGTTATACATAGTGACTCTCAATTCATTCAAACTTCAAATTTGTAGCTGATTACTTATTTACTTGCCAAGATTTGGCTGAGAAGCAAGAGCCAGTTCAGCCCCCGAGCCATAAATGATTGGTAATTGTCGAAATAAACTTTCGGTCTGATTTCGGTCGACTGGAATTTCGGACGTTCCACGTGACCACATATTTAAGAGTCACAATCACGTATAGATCAAACTTAGATCTCCCAATAATGAAGTACTTTTCAACGCGAGGCGGTGACCAAAAACTGTCGTTTGAGGAGGTATGTATGCAAGTATGAATTACGAGAAACATCCACCATTTACAATATTCAGACCGTGCTTACAGGCCTGGCTCCAAACGGTGGCCTTTATATCCCCGAACACATACCCCAACTTCCAGCGGATTGGAAATCCACCTGGAGTAAATACTCATTCATTGACTTATCCGTTGCTGTGCTATCACTCTATATCTCCCCGGAGGAAATATCCAAGGAGGAACTACGATCCCTAGCCGAGAAATCCTACAAAACATTCCGACATCCCGACGTCACACCTCTTGTGAAACTCTCCGACAAGAAATTTATTCTGGAACTATTCCACGGTCCTACATTCGCCTTCAAGGATGTAGCCTTGCAACTTCTCGGCAACTTGTTTGAATTCTTCCTTAAGAGACGTAATGCGAAGAAAGGACCTGAGGAGAAACAGGAGCGCTTGACAGTAGTTGGTGCTACAAGCGGAGATACTGGAAGGTGTGTATTAAATTTAACTCAGAATTTTGACTGATCTTGATGTATCATCGCAGTGCAGCTATTTATGGTCTTCGAGGCAAAGCAAACATTTCAATCTACATTCTTCATCCCAAAGGCCGCGTTTCCCCAATTCAGGAGGCCCAAATGACTACAGTCACCGACGAGAATGTTAAGAATGTTGCTGTTAATGGTACTTTTGATGATTGTCAGGTATGTATATCTATTTCTCAATATACTCCGAAACATCAATTTATCTCTCATAGGATATTGTCAAAACTCTCTTTGGAGATAAGAAGTTCAACGCAGATCATCGGTTAGGAGCTGTGAACTCCATTAACTGGGCTCGCATTCTCGCCCAGACAGTCTACTACTTCCTCGCTTATTTCCAAATGCAAAAGCAACTTCCCGAGGGCGTGTATGTCGACGACATCGACGTTCAATACGTTGTTCCCACTGGAAACTTTGGAGATATCTTGGCTGGCTATTATGCAAAACGCATGGGGCTTCCTATGGGAAAACTCGCGGTTGCCACTAACTCCAACGATATTCTTGCACGATTCTGGAAGAGCGGACGTTATGAGAAAGTTGATTTGGAGGTCCCTATTTCTAACAAACAAGCCATTGACACAAGTGGTGTGAAGGAGACACTTAGTCCCGCTATGGATATTCTTATATCCAGCAACTTTGAACGCCTCCTTTGGTATCTCGCGTATGAGAACGCTACAGGTGCTAATGATGAGGAGCAAAGATCTAATGCATCACAAACGTTGGATGAATGGATGACTAAAGTGAAAATAGATGGGAGAGTTGAGGTTCCTACGCAAGTGTTGGAATCCGCTCGACGTGATTTCGTCGCTGAGAAGGTATCCGATGAGTTGGTAAGTTCATCATTGATGTCACATATATCATTCTTATTTTTATTTAAATTAATTTATCATTCAGACTCTTAACACCATCCGACAACATTTCAACGCAACATCGTCATATGTCGCTGATCCTCACACAGCTGTCGCCTTGGCTGCTGCAAATATCATCACACCAAACAAGTGAGGACATTTCATCATATTTCTATTTATCTTCTCCAAAGTCTGACTTATTCTTACTTGTAACAGTGTGAAAAACACATATCAAATTGTACTATCTACAGCACATCCCGCCAAGTTCTCAGAAGCAGTATCCCGTGCGCTTGAGGGAGAATCCAACTTTAACTTCGACAGAGACGTTCTTCCCGTTGAATTCCGAGGATTGCTGGAAAAGGAGAGGAGAGTTATCGAGGTCGAGAAAGCGGATCCTGAGTTGGTGAAGGCTGTCATTGAGGAGATTGAAGCTAAGAGAATTGCTGCTGTATAATAATAATATCAAACAGTGCGTTTTGTCGCTTAAAAACTAATGCATGTAATCTATTCTGTGACTGAGTACTCCTGAGAGTGTAATGTGATTAAAAATGTTGTGACGTATACAAGTTAAGATATGCGTTGCAGATCATCATGTCGATTGTTAAAATTTTGTTAAGCTTAAACAGACGGGTATGCACGACAATGGTTTGAACGTTTTTGCATACACCGATCATCTGCAATACTCTTACAGTAGTCAGTGCCCACGAATGTTTCGGGTCGCCCATTCTAAGAAAAGTAATCGTTCACGTTAAGTTGTTTATAGATGAAAGGCTCGAAAAGAAATGACAACTTCGGAGACGAAGAAGTTGTTATTGAATGTGCATTGTGATTATACCAGTGCCATAACATAATAAAACTCTCACGGCGTCCAGTACATAGTGTTCATGGCAGTGCTCATTAGTGAGTTGCATACTAGGGTGATAGAGTGGGCCGACACATTCTAGTCATACCAACCCTGAGATTGCCTCAGATATCTTGAGGTTCAAAACTGTTGTTTTCGAATTAATCAGTACCGTGTTCTGAAACGAAGGAACCAACACTCCGCTCTGGTAGTTCCACATATCGTGCATAACCGTTTTCACCGTTCAAAGGAGTAGAGATTGATTGATTATTAAATGTTGACGAACTAGTATTTCCAAGTTCCTGAGAAGACACCACTGAATCAAATATCAGTCTATATTTAAGTTTCACTACAAGTTCGTTATCCTTTTGAGATATTAATATCAGGCAAGAGGCTATACCTCAACTACACACCGATTCCGGATTGATGTCTTCTCCTAATTCTTCCACCGCATCAAGAAACTTATTACACATGTATAAAGTAGTGATGAAATATCAGCATCAATCACGCGCAGACAAAAGGGTATCAACTACATGGACGGATGTTTGGTTATATGTACTATGTATATTGAATACGGTAGTATTCTTTACGTGATAGATGCACCAACATACCACCAGGCAGTTAGGAGTAAACTACATTATCCTAGGTATCCTTTCCGGGGAAAATTGGAAGTTTGGTGCTTCTCGCTATTTCAAGTGAGAAGAGGGGTATAAAGCCGAAGGCATGGGAAGGGTAGTAAGAAGTTTGTCCATACACAACGTGTGAAATCACCAATGTGTCAGTGTTCAATGATCAATCGACATGGATCAATGGAAGCGAAGCAGACATCGAGTGCAGAGGCAAGTGTCAGATAGAAGGTAGTACCAGAATGAGAGAACTCCGAAACCACAGAAGGCATCCTCTAAACAACACGAAATGAATCAACAAAGTGAAAAGGAAATCATCAGGTGTTATGACTCACGTTGTCAGATGGGTTGTTCAACCAATTATGCATCTCGGTACAATCCGTTCGGAGTCGGGCCCAGATGCCCAGGACGAAGTTGACGGCAGTTTCCAGATGGGTAATTTCATCGGAAACCAACACAGACAGTGATAGTTGAGTGTTGGTGAGATTAGTTCTTTCTCCGAAACAAAGCTGAGCGTTGTACACAGCATGCGCGACTTCGCTACGCTTTTCTGTAAATATATGATAAGCTATCCTTATCGTTAGATACAAGTAGAAATCAAACACTTACGGTCAAATGCATCATATGCCAGACCAAAAGGGGGCATGCACGTAGAAAGTGTCTTTGTATTGCGTGAGATGGTTTGTGTTGCCATTATTTGCAATTTAACTTACGAGTTTTTGATGGAATACCTTCGATCTCGTGGGACGTCTACCAGTGCAGGTCCCGAGGCGTAGGACATTATACATAAGGTGTGTTGGGTCGGCATCTGAAAGCTGTGTGTTCTAAAATATTTAACCTGTCAGTCCATCGATTCACGCCCAATTCACAGTCTACTAACGGAAGCAGCAAGTCTTCAAAAGAGTGAGTACAAGAAAAGCACATTAGGTGTAGTACAACTCACTGTCGTAAGCAGATGTCTAACTCATGTATCTTCGTAGAGAGATGACGAAGCTCGCTTTGGCCCATATTCGTCCGCAGAATGGTGAGTTTCGAGAATTCTGTGTGGAAGGATGATAGAACGGCGCTCAGGCGCATAGAATGCTCTACGAAAGAGCGTGTTAGGTTCGCTTGTTCTGTAGAGAACTAAAGACAACATTAGTAAGTAGTGTTGTACATTAAGCAATGCGATTCAATCTCACCCCCATGAACGACCGCAATAATTGTATTAATTCTTGAGACGAAAGAGATTTTGACTTTTGTGCGACCATTGGAAGGATATTGGAAGCAAATACTAAAGGACAGGTTGATGTAAGAAACCTGATAGGGGTCGAAGTGGTTGACTCACTTCTCAAACGCCCTGAGATAACTCCAACGTTACTTCTAAACTGTTGCAACAGCTCAGCGAAGTCCTGTATGGACAATGCGATAAGCCAAGCTCCATACAGGGTAGACATTTGAGAGCATACCTTTTTAACAACATCCCATCGTGGTCTGAGGGGGACAGTCAAACCTTTGAAATCGAGAGTATGGACCATTTTAGAGATGGATTCGAATTTATCCATTAGCCCAACTAGAATGGTTGTAAACGCTCTACATGCGTCCTCTACGTCGCGCTGAGAGTCCCCGTCGGTAAGAGCACGCGTAATATCATGGTAAGAGAGAACTCTTGACTTCGAAGGGTAAGACATGGAAGTAGCGAGAGTTGTTGTGTTGATGAAATTTGTTGGTGCCAGTACTTATACTCGAGTCCCGACACACCGGCAAATGGATAACAGATGACAACTGCAAAAAATATTAACAGTAAAGATACTAGATCTCGGATCGAGGGGTATTAATGGCTGTGTTACCATAATTTCGGAAGTATCTTCAATCGAATATAATTTAATGATGAGCTTTATGATCTGCACATCGAAGGATTCTGATTGTTCAATGGATACTTACGGGCACAGAAGATGAGATAATCTCGGAAGTGAAAACTTTCTATAAGCTTACCGTCATACACTCCACAGCTCCCATGAACTCCGTTGAAGGTTCAGACATTTTCAGGATAAGGACTTCTTGAAAAGTTAGTCTACGGCTCCGCATGAGGAATATCTCAGTTAGGTATTAATTATCAGTTTCTCTTTTCTTCAATAACCTCGTGTTCACCGTCGGTCACGGTAGCGTCGAGATTTTTTTCAATGACAGTTGTTTCAGTTTGAGTAAGCTGTGTTGAGTGACATTTGAAGCCCGGTTGAAGCCGAATTTGATGATCGAAATGTGTGACCTGTGTGTGTGTGACACGGGCTCGTGGGGTTGTTCCGGGAAGCGCTTATAACTCCGCTCTCCGATAATTAAAAACAACACAAAAGCAGCTTTGCAAAGTTATTACTAGGTGTTACTAATTCATACACGGGTGAGAATTGACTCCTATTACTTTTGTGAAGAATGTCATACCCGCAGCAGCAGCGGCTCCGAGTCTCGAGGACTGTATGTCTATCAAACACGCTAAAGAATAACATTTTAATCAGGCAACATTCAAACTGTCTCTCGGGACACCCCTCGCCACGGATCAAGAGAACCACTAATGTATCAGAGGTCGGAATCCGGGGGCTGGAATACGCAGTACTTACCCCCACAGAAAATTCAGATATTCAAGGGTCTTGGCGTCTGATGTCAGGTCAATTTCTTCCATGCCGATCGATCTCTGATGTGCAAGAATGACAATGTGAACCGATAATCAATGACCGACATCCAGCGAACATTGCTTCCCAAATTCTTTTTCACATTAACCAGAGGGTTCCCAGCCACAGGACATGTTGTCACAGACCCTCTCATGGGGATAAGGAAACGACGAGAGACAGGTGCCACTTCTCCTACCTCAAACGTATTCTTCCCGGATCACGACAGTAAACGACATCACTCTGTTCATCGTGTTGGTAGTAGAGTGGACGTAAGACATGAGTTTGATCATAAGTATGTCCTGTCCGGAAATATCAATCGTTACATGACCAAAAAATCATCCACCTCGTTGCTTTACTTCTTTGATTCATCGACATCTGACAGTTTATGTAGTTATATTTCTAAGTTTTAAGCGTCCACTTCTTCCACCAGGCTTGCATTCACGAAATATAATGTGGTATTGTAGCAAACCATTCAAGATAATGAAATTTACAGTAACTTCGAATCTAAATAAATCACTATAGGTAGAAATGGCTCATCTGCCAATTACTATACATGTTACGTGTACACAATATATCATGTTATGATGATCCTCCCTGTATCCGCGTTCACCACGACTTCAACTTCTTCAACAAAGATAAAACTGTCTACAACAAGATATCAGAATCTTGACACGTAGAGGTATATGGTGACCAAAGCATCGGAGCCTATAAAACCGTTATTGGATGTCAACGAATATTCTTGTCTAGGTAGTACCCGACCCACCCCTCTACTATTTTTCTCTATCTTATCAGATCATCATTTATTTGGGATTGTAGATTTTTAGTACAACAAATTTTGTGGAGAGACACAAGACTTGGAACATCTTTCTTTCTTTCTTTTCTTTTTCAGAACGCCAAAAAACTACCCCTTCTCGTCCGATCAAAAAAAAAACTGCGCCTGTTGCTGATCACGTGTGCTTCTAGTTGCTTAAACCTAAGTGAGGTGGAGGTTGGTAGTTAATGGTGGTTATAGAAACAACAGGTTCGAAATCTTCATCTTCATCATTGTTTCCAAGTATCAAATAGTTCGAAATCCCTACTACCAACATGAATCATGTTAAGTCTACACACCTGACCGAGTTGTAACATGGAGAACAGTAAAAAAAATACCATGTTACCCGAGACAGTCCTGAATCCTGACATGTCGGCCTATGTACATAAGGAGTGCCTAAATTAAACTCTACGATGACATTGATTAAATTCATTTAGCCCGAGCCCTGACTGTATATACTTACTGAATTTTCATGACGGTGTTAAAGGGAAAAAAAGTTGATGTAAAACGTAACATTCGAAAAAAAAAAAGATCGAGGCAGTGTATGACATCATCGTTTGTATTAGCCACCGAAACTCATAAATTGCTGCGCATGTGGGCACATTATGCTTAATGTCACATTCAACTGCGGAATGGGAATGATATGTCAAAACTTCCCCATTCTCAACTCCGGGTTTCGTGAGGAAGAAATGTAGGTATTGTTAGGTAAAGAAGAAGAAGAAACGGAAGGAGAACCCCTGACGGTCCCACGAGCATCGGATCACAAGTTCACTACATTGGTGAGTACTATCGAGTATGTGCTATGTATGTACTGTGATGCAGCTATGATGTACTATTAGCACATCTTCCATTCCATTGCGCCTGACATTTACACTTATTGACACAATATGACTTTGGATGACGCCCTTTTCTCGGAATCTAGACTCCACATCATATCAAGAACTCCCCTATCTTCTAGAAGTCGTATCATACCTTTTTAGTCCATTGGAGATAAAAGATAAATATAGTTTGTGTGGGATTAAATAGAGTATTTGAACTTCTCTCTGATGGAGATACTACAAAGGTAGATTGTGGCAAGGTTATGGATAAATGATTTTTTTTCTAAATGAATCTTAAATCCCCGATATTGATCTCGACACCCTCAGCCTCAGTAACACGTAGCACATTATCAATGGTATATTTCAATATGAGAAATAGGATCAAAAGAGCGACACAACCACCTGTGGTTTTACTGAGATTCGAGTCAACACTGTAGCTATTAGCAGGACTATAACAAGGAACGAAATAAGACAAGCCCAAATAAGAATCAGGTAATATCCAAACGAATGAGGAAACCAGAAAACGAAAAACACAAAGTCCATTTATAAGTTACTTCTCAACATCAGGCATTCTCCTTCCAAGACGACGAGGTTCGAGAAGTGGGAGAATCGTACGACCTCTCTTCCCTCTCCCACATCTTCTTCTTCCTTTCCCTTACCGGACCACCACCAACATAAACCGTTCCCGAAGGCTCTGCTTGAGCCACCGCAAAGGTTGGTAAATTCGCCATTCCAACTTTAACCGCCACATCAGTCTTCAAAGCTTCCGTATTAGAATCATCCCTATCCAACAACATACAAGTAATACCACTTCCATGAATAGCGAGAAGAACCATATCATTAGGTCTAGCCGTCACAGTTGCCCTAACAAAAACACCAGTACTCATATCAAATAAAGTAACCGCATAAGGTCGAATGACTTCATTTTTCCCAGCAGGTCCATCTGGATGTGGTAAATCGAACTGTGGAATCATTTGACGAGGTCCCCATTCAGTTGCATGTGCATAAGTAGGATCTTGTGATTGAATATAACTTTGAGGATCACGACCAAATATTTTATGATCTTCAATGACAATCCATTGATCCTTGCGAACGAAAATCGTACCAGCCAAAAGTTCGAAAATGGCCAACCCGATTGTGGAGAGATAAATAAGAACCGCGCCTGCAATGATTCCGATAGGTCCACCAGAAAAACAAATAAAACCGATGATGATAAGGCAAACAAATATCCCGATCGCGACGTTTTTAACAGGTTCCATCTCGACATTGGTGTGCAATCCACCGGAATCGCGTTGGAGTATATTTCCTAAAGCAATAGCTTTAGGTCCAATAATAGATAATGCAGGTTGTGCTTTATGATTGAGGGTCTTCGGGAACTTGACAGGGATAGCGTTGACGAGTGGTTCCAACCTTTCACATCCTTCCTTCGGTTCGATAGGCTTTCCCCACCAACGATACTCCTTTACATCGGGATCCGCGATCTTGCAAACGGCGGCCAAGAGAGCAGTATTGTAATATCCCTGATTTAACTCCAACAACCATGCTAAATCCGACCATCCATCCTTCCCATGTAAATCTGACAATTGGGACCTCCGTGGTAAAAGACCATTCAAAGCCTTTCCGAGGAGCCTGTGTTGATTAAATCCACCAGCTTCGTCCCTTCTAATCGCTTCCACGACCAAAGAATGAATCGCCGATTGCCAAGGAACAGCTCCAGAGTTCGTCGCGTGTTGCATAATGTTATACAAATGCCACTTCTTTGCTATCGCTGCTCTCTTCTGCATCTCCGCTCGAAATTCGTAACCAGGGATAACCATGATGGAACTAGAATTCGATTCTTTACACCTAGTCATTCGAAGAACTTGTGGGGTATACAAGATTTCGGCAAGAGTGAACAGTCGATTGGCCCAAATACATTTCATACCAGTGTGCCTGCAGTTAACGATATGGCAAAAGACCACGACGCGTTTGGCGAAACGGAATATGTCTGCGAGATGTCCGACCTCTTTGTTCCTCGGTTTCTTAGCTTCTTTGTCATTCGTTATAGATTCATGATGCAGACAATATTCATCCAGCCATATATACTCCAATCCATCCCCTTCCGACTTCATGTTATTTCGAGCTTTTGCGTATTCTTCCAAAACGACTTGACTGATCAGTTGTCGATTCTCGTTACTGAATTCTCGTCCCTCCATCTCTTCTTTCGTCGGTTGTGGACGAAGAACACGACCTTGCTTCTTAAAAAGAATCTCTGCACTATCCATCGCGTAACTTATCGCCGTATACCCACCCTTCGCACGTACATCCTGCTCCAACTCCTGAGCTTTTTTTTCTTCCACGGAAAGATCAGATGAAGACTGAGACCCATTGCGATTCCTCCGCTTGGGTCGATACCGGACTTGCGTTTGTGAAACAATCCTATCACCTTCAAAAACGACTTTGAGCAACCAAAGTGGTTTCTTGCCAGTGACCGCGTATTGACCAGATTTCGATCCCAGAAGTTTCTTCTCTGTTGATTGTGATTCCTTTTCAATTGTGTTCCCATTTTCGTCTTCATCTTCTCCTTCATCCTCATCCTCTTCATCCTCATCCTCTTCATCCTCATCTTCACTATCACTTTTGCAATCCTTCTTATTTCCCTTCGACCCATCAGGTTTCACGTCCTTGACCGAGAACCTTGGCGCCTCCAATAACACAGCATCAGGCGTATGCGACCATTCTATACCCCATAAAAGTCTTTTCCAAAACTCTTTCGCAGAACCAGTTGCGAATGGAACAAACAACCAAATTGGAGCGAAAAAAACCGCACAGAAGAGCCGAAGAACATTGGCAATGAAATGCCACTCGCTGTCTGGACGTTTGCCAAACCAAAGAGGTCCTTTGACCCCAGGGTCTTCTTGTAGCAATCTTCCAGGCTTAACGTATGTAGTGAAAATTCGCCAGGATTCTGATAGTTTGATTTTTTTGCCCATACTTGGACTAGATTATAATGCTTTCCATGAGTTGGTAAATCGTGTTTGCCATAGAATTCTAACTCACGTTGTTCAAACTAGCTGCTGAGGAACGAGGGGGAAGGAAAGAAATACCGAACACTCGCCATTGCATTGATGGCTTAAAATACTGGTAACAAGCGCCCCCCGACATCAACAGCAATAGTGGCGCTCTTCCAGGGCATTTGGTTACTGTTTGATCAACCATGATGGAAGCTGTTAAAGTTCATTGAGGCTTGCGGTGGTGTCATGCGGAGGACAGCTGACACACTGTAGAAGGACCCTGGAATATTTCCCATAGGTCCCGAAATGAACAAAAAAAAGTCGAAATCGGCCGTCAGGCCAGAGGCAAAAATTGTGCAAATGAACAATAATTTGGCTCCAGGGCAGCGGGCCGGATCCAATCAACATGGGAAATTTGAAGATTTTGTGTATAACAAGGCTGGAAAACAAGATTTTCAGCGTTTCCCCCCCCCCCCCCCCCCCCCCCATTTTTGGAGGCCGGATCCGATAAAATGTGAACAGAAATTATGATTTTGGGGTTGGCCGGAGGCAAAAATGGGCCAAATTTGATGATTTTTCGATGAACAACAAGGCTGAATTTCGAGATTTTCGGATCTAGGCTCATAGGAACAGATCGAACCAATTATAGCGACAAGGGGAATAAAACCATATACGTACAAGTATATGTTGTTCAGCGGGTAACGTAGCAAAAGCGAACACCGTTTCCATGATATTAGGACTAAAATGAGTAAGTGATAACGTTACGAATAACATTGTGGGCATGTTGTAAGGAGGTTAATTTTAATGCGGTGATCTAAATTACTGACAGTTGATATGTTGGAAACCGAGGAACCCCGTTGATTCAAACTCGAACTTGCCCTTCCCAAGTCCTTCAAACAGTTCTGACCACATCCAATGTTAGTGTTATTGGGGCATATTAAGTATAAATGATCATCGGAATTTGATTTGAGAAAATTAATGTATGAGTAAAATCATATCATCTACGGCGCCGAAATATTGACTTCAGGAGTGAAAATTGTGGGAAAACGAGGTGTCAATCAAAGATTAAAAGACTCAGGAACGCTAAGGGTAAATTAAGATTTATGAGCATTGTACTAGGCTGAGAAATGCTAATTAAACGTGACTTACTAGCATTGTTCTTCGTCTCAATGCTGTTGAGTGGACAACGTTGGCAGATTGATGATTCGGATGGGGCTTTATTCCCCAAGCACCCTTTTCAAACACCTCCGTAATCCAATCATAATCGACATGCTTGCCCTCTTTATCCGGTAAAATCGATTCCACAAATCCGATGGATTTGCTGCCTGAACGTTGACAGGTCGCAAGAACTAGATCGAGTAAGCTCGGACGGGATTCTGATGTTTCAAGTGGCTCGAATGAATGGTACTGAGGAAGAGGGACGCGTATGGCAACGAGGACTTCAGAAGCGATGCTGCCAATGACAAGCGTTAAGGGAATGAGGAGGGTATCGGATCTCGACACGACACAAGCAAGTTGCAGAACGATATTCGCGAGTTGCAAGAACCCACGACATGCAAATTCCAGTATGCGTTTCATGCCTTTACGATGTTCTGGCATAGGTGCAGAAGCATCCTCTAGGTTGATGTAGACGGAATCCCCGCTGGATGTCCTCTTATTCGTGGCCGGTTGGTGCGAAACCAGGAGTATGTGTGTTGTTAACATGCCTTTGTGTAACGCATACATCCTCTGTGTTTTCCACCGCCGCGGCTCCTTGTGCCGAGGAAACCTCACTGCATACAGCCCTTCCAAAATTTGCAAAACTGTTCCAGATAGAACAATAGCCGCAGCTCTGTATTCATGCTGCGAGAGTCCCCAGAAGCCCAAGACGACTTGGGCGAGAAGTACGCATACAGCAAGGCGATGTTGCCAACAGATCCTCTCCGTGAAACTTGCTTCCTTGAGTTTGATCTCTGCAGCACCCTTGAAGTTGTGTTCCTCTAGAGACATGGTATACAAGGCATGCATCCATGGTGCATATACGCGCCTTGTTGCTCCTGATGCAATATCCGAGATCATGAGGTCGGGAATGAGATCCTTCTGTGGATAGTCATCGCATGTCGGATTTTCCTGCCATCCAAGAGACATGGGCAGGGGGAGAAAGCGACAAGCAGGGCGTAGAATATGCTTGACGCCAGTCATACGTTTGGGCATCAAAGTGACGGCGACCTCAAGATAGCTAGGTGCCTTTAGCTTGAGGTTGAGGTCGAAATCCGGTTTAAGCTTGTCATTTATGGACATCGCGGCTGTTGGTTGAAGGGCTGCAGTGGTGGCACGGATGAAAGGAAGACAAATCCATATATTACACTAGTTTGTGAGAGAAAGATATGAGAAAGTTATTTATAGCGGCGTTTATAATCACGTGACGTTTGAACAGAAATTTGGCCTGGCGATAACATTTGTCAAGAACATCAGTTATGCCAGAACCATTACCAAACTCAAGACCTCATGGAAAACAACAATACGACAAGAAAAGGCAAAAAAAGTCTTCCATACGTCCTGTAAAGGCCAAGCGCATGTCAGAAAAACAAAAGGTCGAAGCAGTCGATAAAATGGCTATGGAATACGTGAGCATACTACTTTTTTTGCCATTTGGAGAACCGATGCTCATGGAATTAGGTATAGGTCGCACCAGATGATCTTAAACTATTCTCTGACTTGCCCATATCTGAAAATACGAAGAGAGGTACGATTTGTTATTGAAAAAATGATAAGATGCTAAGGTTATTGAATAGGTTTGAAAAAGGCCTTTTTCGTAGAAATGACCGAAGTACAAGCTCAAAGTCTGCCTATATCTCTGAAGGGAAAAGATGTCCTAGGCGCCGCAAGAACAGGAAGCGGAAAGACGTTGGCATTTTTAGTCCCAGTACTCGAGATTCTATATCGTCGCAAGTGGGGACCAACTGACGGACTAGGAGCTTTGATTATCTCGCCCACACGAGAGTTGGTATGTGCGCACTTTGTTTCTCCTCGCAGAGACTGCTAATAGAATCCAGGCAGTACAAATATTTGATGTGCTCCGCTCGATTGGAGGTTACCACGCCTTTTCAGCAGGTCTGGTAATTGGTGGTAAGAATCTCAAGGATGAAAGGGACCGTCTAACCAGAATGAACATTCTCGTCGCCACACCTGGTCGTTTACTTCAACACATGGACCAAACTGTGGGTTTCGACGCTGACAATTTACAAATGCTAGGTGAGTATCTGAAAATATCTGTCCTAAAGTACACTTCTCAAGATCCGTAAAAGTTCTCGACGAAGCCGACAGGATTCTAGATATGGGTTTCCAACGCACTCTTGCCGCTCTCCTCTCCCATCTTCCCAAATCTCGACAAACCCTCTTATTCTCCGCCACCCAAACTTCCTCAGTTTCCGACCTTGCTCGTCTAAGTTTGAATGACCCAGCTTCTGTCAACCCACCTTCTTCTTCCTCCAATGACCCATCCACTTCACCCTCAACCAATAGCGACAACTACATCCCACCCAACCTTGAACAACATTACGCCATTTGCACTCTCGATCAAAAACTCTCCGTTCTATGGTCATTCATTAAAACTCATCTCCAAACCAAAACCATCGTTTTCCTCTCTTCATGTAAACAAGTCCGTTTCGTCTATGAAACATTCTGTCGAATGCATCCTGGTATTCCACTAATCCATCTTCACGGCAAACAAAAACAAACCGCACGTCTTACAATGTATCAAAAATTCACAACAACAAAACATGCTGTATTAATCGCTACAGATATAGCTGCTCGTGGATTGGATTTTCCTTCAGTTGATTGGGTTATTCAAGTTGATGCTCCTGAAGATGTTGAAACGTATATTCATAGAGTTGGAAGGACTGCTAGGTATGAAAGGAAGGGTAAAGGATTGATATTGTTACTTCCAAGTGAGGAAGAGGGAATGGTTAAAGTGTTGGAAAGTAAGAATTTGAAAGTTGCGAAAATTAAGATTAAGACGAGTAAGACGCAGAGTATTGATAATCAGTTGCAAAAGTTGTGTTTTCAGGATCCGGAGATTAAGTATTTGGGTCAACGGGTACGTAGTTTGTTTTTGTTTTTGTTTTTTTGAAAATTGTGTATGTGAATTAATAGGATAATGGAATAGGCATTCGTTTCGTATCTTCGATCGATATACCTACAAAAGAATAAATCAATATTCAAACTCGAGGAATTGCCTACTGAAGAATTTGCGGAATCACTTGGTTTACCTGGAGCTCCTAAAATAAAATTCTTGAGTAAAGAAATTGCGAAGAAGAGAAAAAACGCATCACGGACTGTTGAAGAAGCTGAAGCTGAAGTAGCA
The DNA here is from genome assembly GCA_034638255.1 of Coprinus comatus. NCBI lineage: Eukaryota > Fungi > Basidiomycota > Agaricomycetes > Agaricales > Agaricaceae > Coprinus > Coprinus comatus. Next base: position 81,402 of record JAWPGT010000088.1, read on the forward strand.
CAAGAAAAAGCAGAAATCAAAGCAAGGAAACAAAAGGCCGTTATTGGTAGTGATGACGAGAGTGATGATGGAAGTGGTAGTGGAAGTGGTTCTGAGGGTGAAGAAGATTCAAATTCAGATAATGAGGAATCCGAATCTACTGAGAGTGATTCGGAAGAAGAGAGTAATAAAGCATCTGGAGAGAAATCCAACAAGGTTCGTCATATTACTTCTTAAACCTCACTTTACTTAAACGTTGACCTTTGATCCTGTATGTATAGACTACAACAGTTCGAACAAAGTATGACAGGATGTTCGAACGTAAAAATCAAAACATCCTTTCCGAGCATTACAACAAACTCATTGATCACGATCCCGTTTCCGATGATGACGACTTCATCACACTTAAACGTGCTGATCACGATTTATCCGAAATACCTACTACACTACCATTAAACGACGATCATCATGAAAATCTATCCAAACGGAAACAAAAATTGGGTAGAGCTAAACGTGCATTGATTACAGGAGGAACGAATACCAAATTGATTTTCGATGATGAAGGAGAAGCTCATGCTTTGTATGAATTAGAAGATGGTGATAAATGGTTTGAGAAGAGGGGTGGTTTGGTTGGTGCTGAAGAGGAAGGAAAGAAGTTTGCTTTGGAAGAGAGGATGAAGATGTTGGTTACTGATGTTGTAGATCGTGAACAAGCGAAGGAAAAGAAACAAGAGAAGAAGAGGAAGAGAAAGGAGAAAGAAAAAGTGAGTGATTTTTGGTTCTCTAGTAATAGTGGGATGAATCTGATTTAATAACACTTAGATGGGTGACGATGGAGGTCCAATTGCGTATCTTGACGCAGCGGAGGATGATGGATATGTATCACCGGAATTTGATCTTCCTTCTGAGAGTGAAGATGAAACGCCACAACAACATAAGAAACGGAGGGTAGTGGAGGAGGATCTGGATGACGAAGAAGAACTTGCGCTACGGTTGTTGTCACGTAGATAGCCGTCTCGTGTACTGCATCTGTCGAGCAATTGGGGATACTACATTGGTTTAATTAAAACACACATACAAAACTTACCGACATGACAAAGTGCCCCAGCAACCAGTTGTGCACAGATTAACGATCAACCTACAATCAACTTTCCCACGTGGCGTACTTTAAAATATGCGTGTTCATCATCATCTGCGTTATATCAGACTACCATGATGAATCTTGTCTATAGCTGTTGCTACTAATGCAAAATCATTGAAAGTTGAAATCCCTGGGCCTAAATTTCACGTGAATGATATGTCAGATGTGGCTGAATCCTATCTGTGGGATAATTTCAGGTTTCAAAAATCAGGCCCGTGTCTAACATCTTGCGAACCACGATATTCATAGCAGGGTTTTAGCGCCAGAACGTGGTGCCGTTTCCATTGCCCCACCCATTCTCCACTCGCTCTCCAACCAAAATGACAAGTCCAATCAATCGTATTTCGTGCTTGGTTGGCACTAAATTTTTATTTACCAATTTATAGTTCATGGCACATGCCTGCCAGGGGGAGCTCAAGCTCAAGCCCAACACTGGGAGGCCCATTCTCTTAGCAAAGTAGGATGTGTTAATTACTACAACTCATTCTTCAAAACTTCAAGCCACTTTCTCAGTATGTCATGTCGAAATATAAAATTTTTATCACTGGTAACATGATCCATCTTCTCCGAAGCTCTCGCTACTTTTCGTTTTCTTCTTCCGGAGTATCATTCGTTCAACCCACTTGTGATATCAGAAATCATGTCCAAGTTTACTTCATCTATCATGTAGTTCTTGCGACTTGCCAATGTTCCGATCAGGTTCCAGTTGCAAAGGTGGAATCGATTTCGCCGGAAAAAGTTGGCAAGTATCTCTGGGGAACTCAACTATAAACTACATCATCGATCTGTCAATTAAAAGTGCTCACATCGGCGTTCTGGAAGTTATTTTCAAAATCAATTTATGGGATTAAATCATACCTAGGCGACTTTACAAAAGACCAAATGCTTTACTATTAAAGCAAAATGACTTGCCAAAAGTGATATATGATTTCCGAATACATTTTAAACCCCTTAAAGCAAATGCCAATGTATCAAAGTCAGCGCTTCAGCAGTGAAACCAAAAGGAAACTGGAAAATTGTGTCTGAAGCATTTCCCGGAATGCTGATAAAGGTGGAGCTAGGAGGACGCGATGCTGGTAAGGCCATCTTCGATGATTTTTCCGCTCCTAAATGCTCATTAGTACCCCCTCACTATTACCACTACTCTCCCCATACTTTACAAAGTGTACAAATACAAATTTTTATACAAAATTCTGCAGTTTGCTTCATATTACCAACTCATTTCAGCAACATTCTCATCCGTAGTCCCCAACCGCCATGAAGGAACCATGATAGAAATCACACAGTGGCTGCCAAGTACGAGGTCCTACTGGGAAAAACGAAGTGATTCGACCATATGCTGTCACTTTGTTTGATGCCACACCGAAAACACCTACTATACACTTGGTCTGAATTTCATGAAGTTGTATCTAAAACAACACAATGTCCATCACGACGATGAACCAGTAAAACTCGGCCAACTGTTTCATCCATACCATGAATCTCATATCCTTCTAACCGCGCACGTGATCCATCTATCATGAGAGGTCGAGATCTTTTACAACGTGCTTGTACTGAGAGATCATCCAAAGAATAGGTTACAATATCAAGGTATCCACGTGCTAGCGGAAGTATAGTCGCTGATGGACCGATTTCAGGCATAACTTTGTCATTTCTCCGATCGAAAGGCTGTTCAAAGAAACTTGTCGATGTTATGGGCACTTCTAGATCGTTGCTGACTGTTATGAGATTGAATTCGTTCATGAATCTTCCTAAGATGTAGGATGATTGCTGGTGTAGGTATATTTCTGACGTAATGTCAAAAGCGAAGTTCATGGAAAATCGCTGTAAGGGTTGTAATGTCCCTTCACTATGGTGTCCAAGGATCTGGGGTATAGTGAAGATTTCTAAGCAGTAGTCGGATATTGTTATCAGTTGGTCTTGATTACCAAACTGTAATTGAGTCTTGTCGAGGGAGTGAGAAAATATCTGATGGATCACAAATTGAACTTGGAACTGGCGGACTCACTATTAGTTCGGGATAGTCGATTTGAACACGATTTTCGACCTGTGCGGTGCCAGCACTAGGATTATACGATATCAAACATATTTCGGCTACTCTTGAAAGGTGTTCGCAGTTGATTTGGACTAGATAATGTTCTGATATTGCGGCAGAGACAGCCATGAGATTGCGCTCGTCAGAGATATTGGCGATTGGTTTCGCAATTAGGGTAGCTTCAGAACCATGCCCTATGAGATCAATCTGATGAATAACGGAGATGGTACATGGCCAACTTTCTTCAAGTCAGCTATTTTGTATCATGTTACTTAGTGAAGACTCGACTCACTGAAAGGAGAGCCAAGCATTGGGTTCCAACTTGCAGTGCGGAAGGACAATCTTTTTGTCAAAGTATCCATCCAGATGGTAAATCGGGAGAAACGATTTAAGCCAGACGTTATACTTGAGTCGTTACGGATACTTGAAGAATCGAACAACACGCGCCCTTTGATATTGGGACGATCGAGATCGTACTCACGACACTCGCCTTCGTGGTTCATGGCCAGTAACCATCGGCCTCCTGGAAGGAGTCGATACAGGAGGACTCTCCATGGGTCAAATGATCGCGAATGAAAGTTGAGGCTCGAGTTGTCTGGAGACCAATATTGGAGGACTCGAAGCCGACGCAGAACTAATGATGC
>JAWPGT010000089.1:0-84161 GCA_034638255.1 Coprinus comatus
GATGATTCGAGAGTTATCTTTGTATCTGGCAGCAATTTGCCTCCACAAGCTGGCATACTGGTCGTTGCTTGGACCACCTTGTGCGATAATTTGACCGTTCCAACGAGCATAGTTGTGCTATCCATACGAATTAGACACAGGCAAACAAGTATTGTGAATTTGACTAACCAGATCGAGAATTACCCAAGGCCTGGTAGCAGTGTTCAATGCGGTTTGCACGGTGTTATCATAACGGCGGAAGAAGTTTTCATCGAGATTTCCACCGACGGTTGGAGTCATTAGTTGCCAGGCTGCCAGGATTTATGTTAGGTAGTGCGTTAGTCTCAAGATTGGATTCTCATACCGAACGCTACATAGCATTGTGTCAGTATGTTCCGACTGAAGTCATAACCAGCCATATTAATACCCCCAAGGAAAGGTAAGCGGGAACCACCGGTTGGTGTTGGGTTTGTCCCAGTGGATGTTGTCGTGCTGGTGGCAGATCCAGGAAGACATTGCCAATAATCTTTAGTGAATAGAGGTCAGCACTCAAGATCTTCCACCTGAACTTGTCACTGTGTACAATGTTTTCACTCACAGTCATTTAACACAGTGCATGTTGCACCAGAAACACAAGTTGTTCCTCCAGCTGAAAGTAAATTAGAAATTGAAAGCTAATGTGCACTGAGTATAAATACATACACCAGCCAATTCCGCCACCTATTATGGAGCATTTATCAAATTCATATCCAGATTATTTGATTATAATCTAACATCTGGAACTTACATTGAGCATATAGCTAAGCATGTCAAGTGAGTCAGTTATTCAGACCAGTGTAACTCATCACACTCACCGGTTGTTGAGCTAGGACGCGAGAAGCAGCAATGAGAGCAACAAAGAGCGATTTCATAGACATTATGAATGAGGAAATCCGTATTGCATCGACCCGAGTTTTAATCAAAGACCACGGATATTTTGCGGACTATTAGCTTTATGTGGAGTGCTGTAGCATACTTCACAACGATATACAGGTTATGAATTTCATTGACTTCAACCTGTGGCCGTTGATTGCGGTGTCGTACTTTCTCCGAAAAGAATGTTATTTATAGTTTGCGGTGGCATTACAATACAGTAGTCGGTGTTTTTAAGCGTTTTCGTACTCTAAGCGACGTCATGTCAGCAGGTATGGTACACGCCTAGAATATACGCGTGCTGAAATGTACTGGGTTGCGTTGGGATGATGGAGAGTATATCGTGGGAGTTATGTAATTTATGCACATTTATTCGCTCGGAGTATTTACTTGGCAGGCTATGTCGAAGATCATTCCAATAACCTCTCTCTACCGAGAATACCTTCGCGCTATTCGACTACTACCTCAGCCATATCTCCGGTAGAACCACATCGCTCATGACAGCTGTTCAAGTTTAATCATTTTATTCAGGCAATTCTACCGTCTCAAAGTTCGAGATGATTTCGATAACCTCAGAGAGACTCGTTCCTTAGAGATGCAACAAAAAAAGTATAAACGTATATCCAAGGTACTCCACAACAACAATGATATAAATGGCGTATCTTAATCCAAACATATCACAGGAACTTCGAAGAATGAATGATGGTCTACGGGGTGATTGGCGGAACTTTGACCACATTCTTGACATAGCATATGGCCGGAGAGGGAAACTTAGACATGAACTCCTCGAGGTTTGTCCGCGTCCATTACCATAATAACGGTGATAATAATTCACAATACCATTGACATCTTTATCCACAACAGCCGTTCCTATCCGACCCAAATGCCCAAGTTCCCCCGCCCATTATTCCGGCCATGCCAAAATCCCGACCACCCGTATATTCACCTGAACTTCGATCTCTTCTAACGAATGAAATGTCACGAATGACGAAACCATTGAGGCCTTCTTATATTGATCGACCACCTACTCTACCACCACAAGCGAATCCCAATTCCGAAGAAGCCAAACTCTGGGGAAGGCTTAGCAAACGACGCGAAAAGAATATATTACAGCGCTACTACAAGGATGAAATACAAAAGGTGTACCCTCCTCTTGAAGTTCGGGTTAAAGGGGATCGTATGCTGGAGGAAGTTGGAGCAAGACCAGGCGCAGCTCAAAAGCTCCATTTAATGGACGAAATCAATTCCATAGTTGGTCCTCTATGGAAACCCCCTCCATTAACACGAAAAGAGCGTAAAAGTCGGGGTGAAATATCATCACCTGAACCAGGAACTCTTGGTCATCCTTCCCGATGGTTACGACGTCGATATCAAAGTCTACTACAACGACTGCCCATACTTACATTCGCCCCCGGGCAGAAACCAGGAACAGGTCGGTATAATGTTGAAGGTTCATTGAAAGCCCTGGGTAATCTTCATGCTACCGGTGGTCGCCTGCTGCCTGTGGCTTCAGAAGCTCAATTGGCGTGGCATCCGCAGCCCTCGGATTCGAAGCCCAAGAAATCATGATACTGTCTCTACATCTGCCCTTTCCCATAGTACTTTCATTCATCCAATAAATTTTGGGAAGGGAGAGTGCGAAGCCTGAATACCTAATATCACACAACACGACTATTTCAAAAAGAAAAGAAAATTAAGAACTGTAGTGAAAGAGAAACAAAACTATATAATAAATACGTCTCTACCCTTTTCCCCCTCATTCTCATATCTCTCCCATCAACACATTACGCACTACAACTCCTGGGTCTACGCTCTCCGCTACGTGTTATCCATTTCAAGTCCATGCAATTCTATAACATACATGTTATAATTGCGATCAGTGGCTTTAGCAACACCAGCGTCACCCTCTGCAGGATTGATACCACATTGGAAACTAAGCATAACTTTATATTCATCAAATGTGAATATTTGTCGTTCTCGGACTTTATCCAGTAATTCCTAAATTATAGAAAAAGAAATCATGAAAAATGTGCTCTCGAGAAGGTTAGAGAAGGAATGTTAGGGGAAGACGTACTTGTGGTTTCAAATAATACAATGAATAATACTGCTTGGCTCTTTCGAATTCAGTATGTTGTTGATCGTTAGTGAGTGTTTTAATACTCTGTTGTAAAGCCAACATATTTCGCATCATCTTCTTAATACCATAATCATTCGGTAATCGTAATAGGCGAGCATTTGAAATAAGCATTTGTTCCATAAGAAGACCAAGTCCTGTGAAGACATAACTGTAAACATTAACAAGTCAGAGTCAGAGTTAAGTTTTTATTTTTATTTATTTTTGAAGAGTTAAAATGAGAGAGCAACACGTACTGTCGTTCCTTATGCGGTAAACTGGTAAACGTTATATCATCACATTGTACCAACTCCGTATTCAAATCAACAATGAATGGGTCAGGTTCCGTGACTTCATATGTCAGTGCATAATTTCCCTATATTATATCATCAAAATCCACTTCAGATGCAAAAACAAGAGTACCACATAAGCCACATACATGTCGCATTGCAGCTTCCAAATTATACATTACTCGACACCGAAGATCAATTCGTAATGTGTCCAATATCAACCCAGATAATTGTTCATACGTCTTTAAAAGAGCTTGAAATCGCCTAACAACAGTATAAGTCAATGATACTTCTGGACGAATAAATACATACATTGCCATTTCTTTTGATAACGGAAGTTGTAATTCCGCATTATCATCTGTCAGAGGTAATATAGGAATCAATGGAGTGAAAGGAGTTTGTGCAGTCAGTGTATCCAAAGGATTCGGTGACGTAGGTGATAAAATCGAATCGTCTGAATTAGCTTTGAGAGCCTGTAGTTCTTGAACGAACCATGCCTATTATTCATAACATCATTAACAGCAGAACTTTTTTTTTTTAAAAAAAGGGGGGAACTAAAGGATTTTTGTGCACATACCACACTACGATACAAACTTGCCAATGCCGACAAGTTTCGTACGGAAGGTATCAAGTCTTCTTTAGTTATATTTTTCCTTCCTAACAATTCAAGTTCAATATTTGTCTGCTGCCTACACAGTTGTTGCAGTTTCGATTGATTACTTTGCTATAACAAACGTATACTTTCAGTATACGAATACTCACCTTAAAAAATTCAAATACTCACAGGTGTCGACAAAAGCTCGGTCAAACAAAATGTAAACTCTGGTCTTTGTGCCCATTGAGCACCAAGAGCAACCGATGATTCACTGGCGGGACTTGAAGCAGGAATTGCAGTTAGTGCATGGTATCGATCACTACACCGTTGATAGAATTGTATCACAACAGCAAGAATGAGACGAGCGTAATTTTCTCTGTGAAACGGTGTTGTGCGCAACATGATGCATAAAGAGTTTATTAGCGCCATCAACTGAGTGCTTGCCTGAGAAGGAAAAAAAAGTTAGTTTGAACGGGATGGGTGACATGTCAAGCTCTTACTTTAATCAAAGGCTCAGGCGATAGTTGCGTTGATAAGGGATCAGGTTGGAAAGACTCCGGGCCTAAAAAACGAATTTAGCTGGTTTCAAAGAAATTATTATCCAACTCACCAGTAACAGCTTGATGGAACAAATCCAAAACCTTTTCTTCCAACTGTGGTAGATAAATCTTCAACACAAACTCATCTAACACACTACTCGATGCTCTTGCAGACTCAATACCCGAGGGTAACACATCCACAACTCGGTCCAGGAACGCCAATGTTGGTTGGAATAAAACAGTGACATGGAAAGTATCTGGTTTTATCAATAGCCTATGATGTTGATCCATCCCAAGCAACCGATCATCTGTAGGATTGGCCAAAGCATTTTGTAGTATATCTCCAGTGTTGCCTTGTACAAGTCCTGGCATAGTGTCTTTGAGCACCCGCGTGAGCCCCTCTTCGTGGGGTTTGAGGTACTTTGAAACACTCTTGATGTCTGTATCGGTGAATCTGAAGACGGACTAGAGAAGTTTAAGAATTGGCATATTTTAAGAGGCCATTGTAAAGTGGTTACCTTCCCTTTATCCCTCGAAAACTTGCCATCTCTTAGGATTTCATTAATAGATGAAATAGGGTTTCGACCTGATGCCAAACCGCGCTGCTCGTCGGTGGTGTAGTCTTGTATCAGCGTTTGAACCTACAAGCACGTTAATATGTACTCATGATAATTGCGGCGTATTTACTCACTTCTGCCTGGACGGGATTCCAAACTTCTGATAATGGGAAGAATGATCCAGGCTTCGACCCAGATGTATCTTTGAAGTCTCGTCTCTGAGATTTTTGTCAATCGGATGATCTACAAATTTCGGTAAATTGCTACTCACAGAGCCAATACGATTAGCGACTTCAGAAACGACTCTCAATCCCTGTGCCACAGCATCCAACTTGGAATACAATGTCCAAAACAAATCTTTCAACACTTCATACTCTGTATGTTTGGCGGTTGATTCTAGTGCAGCAAGTCTGAGAGTAGAAGCTTTCACGGTAACTTTACCAGAAGCAACGGGGACAAGAGATATCATCTTTCCTCCCGCTACATATAAGTAGACACTGTCTGATTTTCCAACACTTTCGTTTGTATTACCTGCATTTTGGCGTTTGGTGTATTCTGCTCGCTCTCCTACTTCATCAAGAGTCGTTTCCACAAGAGAAAAGACTTCACCTGATAAACGCTGGGCTACGTTATCAAGGGCTGATCCCAACTTGCCTAAAACAGCAAGGGATTCAAGAAGGATTTCCATGTATGCGAAGGAGTCCGCTTCCGGATTATTATTTGGCGACAAATGATTAAGGGACGACGACGACGGGGGAAGAACTGAAGACGACCCGGCGGTTTGTTGTTCGTTAAGGTCAATGGATGGCTCGTTCGCTCGCATGGAGAGATCACCGAGGAACCGGGTGAGTCGAGTTTGGCGATAAGAGGGGGACGTAGGGGAAGATGGTGTTGATATTTTGGGCTTTTCGTCGAATTCGCTTTCAAACTCGGGTATAGGTACTAACGAAGGATCAATAAAATGAGAATATTTATCTATCACAACAACTCACGGGTTTGTTGGCCGGGAGAATAGGCCACCCAGCGAGACTCTGTCCAGAAAGATTTTAGATACAAGTGGCTTTGTAATTCATCCACTAGGATATCTCTCAGAGCCTATTAGACGTATTAAGTCGTACGTTGAGGCGAAGTAAATGCTTAAATTACCGTTTCTTGTGCAACAAGGTAACTTCTCAGATCCGCAACAGCACCAATTTCCATCAAATCTGGTTTGTTAATGATCTTGAGACTTCGAATGAGCAATACTGCAGCCTGTAGGAGTCGTTTCTCTGATATCAGTGTTTCAAGCAGATCTGGTACGGATTTGAGGTGTTCGCTGTCCAAGTTCAGTAGTTTAGTCTTCCTTTCCAGCTTCTTCGCATGTTAGCTCACATTTCGTCCAATATTTTGATCATCTCCTCCAGCATTTGTCCTCGCGACCATAGTTGAACCAGGTCTTGTCGCCTATTGCCCAATGCCTCTTTTGATTCTACTAGTAATGTTCGGGCTTCAGTTACTTGAGATTGGGTAATAGTTAGATGGTTAAGGAGGGAGGAATGGTGAGGCAGAGAGGCAGCAAAGGCCAGATAATGTTCTGTTCGAAATGAGCACGAACACATTCATTAAACGGACTGGCACTGACTGTCGACTGATCCTTTGAGAGCTTTTGACAACATATGTTTGGTTCGTCGGAAGGACTCCATGTCTTTTCCCATGGAAGTATCGTCCAATAGTTGGAGAGCCAAATCTACGTTGTTGAACTACATGGGTTATATTATAATGTGTCGCACGCTTATGGCTATAATCAATTCTTACTTCTGGCTCAATGACAAATTCCCAACCATCCTTTATCTCATCGAGTACAGCTATATAGCGATTAGTTCGGAAAGAAACAATAATGATCGAATTCATACCATCAATATCACCAGTCCTAGTGGTTCCTTTCCTCCGTATTACTTTCTCCGTTAGTCGCTGTTGGCGAGCTTTCTCTGCTTCGATTTCTTCTTGTCTCTGTTTCTGGTATTCAAAGTCATCACTTCCATTTGTCATGGCACGTCTTCTTGACCCAGCAGAGTGGAAAGCAGACATAACAGTCGCCAGAGATGCAGGTGTGGCCTCACCATCGTCGGTACTGCCACTGGGTATTCGGTTGGGTCTGGGTCTTGAGTTGTTGTTTGACGGAATTATGTCCCTTTGTTGACTGCGTAGCTGTCCAGACATATCCGATTTTGTAGTACTGACGCTGTCACGGTAGTGATCAGGCGAGGATACAAATGGCATTTCTTCATTTCCAGGGTCATTGCGGGCTCTTAGTTCTGATCTCTGTGGACGAGAGGGGCCTATAGGAGCAGACTTTGGAGGTGTGTGGGGGTTGTTTGGGTATCCATTATAGTTGGGTGTTGTAGGTCTAGATGCTGGTCGCGAGGGATGGAGAGGCCTGACAGATGAGTTTCCCGGGGCAGAGGCTGGCTGAGAGCTGTAGAGATCCCTTGCGGACGGTGGTGGAGAACGGCGCCGGGTTGGAAAGGGAGGAGCGCGGGACATGGAGAGGTGAAGGGGTTATGAGACGAGGTTCACAACCAGATTAGCCATCAATGTATTATTTCCTTATTCGGACAACACCCTCCCTCCGAAATGCTTTCTCTCCCAGCCTTTCTCCAACTCCTACCCTCAAGGCTCTCCAGAGGCCCCTATTTAAATGCGGTATTTAACCACAGACAACCACTAGCTCCAGCACATGCTCTCTGGTGGCCCCCACGCTCACCTGATGCTCAGCCAAAGACCGTCGTCTTGTTCATCCCAGGTATACACAACGGAAGACATAATTTTCACCTTCCACTAAACTGTTCTAGGAAACCCTGGGCTGCTTGACTTCTACACTCGGTTTCTGACAGCCCTGCAAGACAAGGACATTGATCAGAATCTTGCTATTCTTGCCCATGCCCATATTGACCATACTCCCGGAATATGCCAATCTTCTGAGCCTGAATCCCGGCATAGTTTAACAGCTCAGGTGCAAAATGCTATCGAGGCTTTGGACGCATTGTGTAAAACGTTCAAGCACTCCAAGGTTGTAGTAATTGGCCACAGCGTAGGCTCATGGGTGTCGTTGCAAGTAAGCACTCCTAACAGAATGCAGATTTATTCGACTCAAGTGGGATAAAGGTCCTCAAAGCTCGGCCGACCTCGGTATCAGGAGTATTTCTATTGTTTCCAACCATCTGTCATATTGCTGGTACGCCAAACGGTCGCAATCTTTCTGTAAGTTGTACATTGTCTCTCTAATGCCTACTGGCTGAGCTCAGGTAACCATCAGAAAATCTTCAAACCTGTACCAAGACAGATTATATCTCATCTATCTTATGTGACTCGTATCATTCCCCAATGGGTACTGCAAAAACTTTTCTTGGCCTGGCCTACCGCACAGCTTGGAGTCCTGCGGGATCTCCTTAACAGCCCTGCAAGCATTAACGCGGCCCTCAGTATGGCCAACGAGGAGATGCAAACGATATGTGATCTGGACGTGACTTTACTACAGGGACACCGTCACCGAATCTGGCTCTTCTTCGCAGATCAGGACCAGTGGGTCGGTAAGCAGAAGGAGCACATCCTCAGTCATTTTGAACCGGACGCCGGAGCCCTACGTGTTGTCCACGGGAATCCTGATATACCACACGCTTTTTGCATTAGTATGTCTGCCTCGTTTTAGGATGCGTTTGAAAGGCTAAACGTACCTCTGTTGCAGATCATGGGGAAATTGTAGCAGAACAATGTCACCAATGGCTCTCAGACCCCTTTCAATAGTTGCCGAATGAAGTTGAGGCTTGAGAATTGTCACGTCACATGTACTCTGTAATCAAAGCCAAAAATTCACTCGCGTTGGATGACAGAACACAACGATGTCACAACTTCCTTTTTTTGTGTCTTGAAGTAAACAAAACTCTGCAAATCGTAAATATTTAACCTTGTTGTCTGCCTCCTCCTGTCCACAATGACTCTACAAGTCTCCTACTCTTCGTTTGCGTCTCTTACTCTAGGATTTAATGACCTACAGCGTACTACGACACACACATGAGCTCAGAGTGAAGCTGTGGCGTTAATGAGACCTGGCTCACCAGATCTACCAGTATGGAAGCGGATGGCAACTTAACTTGGTGTGGCACGGAATCTTATTTTTATCTGTAGGATGCCTGAGAATAACAGTCACGAAATTCAAACTCAGAGACAGTCGGTGGCTACTGTCACTCCAGCACGGGTCAATCGGTTAGGTACTGGACTCAAGTCAACACCGCAATCCAGGGGATCCGCTCAAGGTTCGGAGTATAATACAGACAATAGGTATGTAATGACAGCGTATAGGAAATAATGGTTTGCTGACACACACTTACTGTTGTAACACAGAGCGGGGAGCCCACTCAATATCGACGGCATGAAGACCGATTTAGAAAAGACAGTTCGTGTTGGGTTTACAAATGTTCTGATGCTCTATATTGTGAAATTCTTGGACGCGGAAAAGCCTGAAGACCCGAAATCTAAGCATATGAAGCGCGCGGAAGAGATTTTTCAGAAAGTTTTTAACGAGGCGCTGAAATTTTGTAATTTGAAGGAAAACCCTCCTGAAAGTCCACGTGCGGTTGTCCAGTCTGCTCTTGAGTCCTTGTAAGTAGATTATATTCACGCGTTACCGCTCAGTATTAATAATTCTTCGCAGGTGTGACTGTTCGTCCGAGACCACAGTTTACCCATATCTCGTCAAATTCTTCAACGCAATTCTCCTTCATTTTTCCCAAAGCAACAGTCAGAACTTTCAAGGTCTCCCATCAATTCAACGTAAATTAGAGGATTATGTTATCTCTTTTCCAAGCTTTAGAACAGTAATCAAATCTAACCATCAAGAAAGTGGCGTGCCGAATGCGCTTAGAAAGCCGGATATTGTCTTTGGGCGTTGCTCACATGTTAAGGCCAATATGCCAGTGAAGGACGGTGTGGCACACAATTTCACTGATTTCAAGAGCTTTACCGATAAGATTGGAAGCGTCGAGACACTCAGGGGAACAACATGGGATGATGTTCTTTGTTCTGTGGAGGTAAAACTCAACCGGAAGGGATGGACAAGGCTACCGGAGGAATATAAAGGTGATGGCTGGAAAGACCACATCACAGCAACAGGGGTTGTTGACCCTGTTAATCCCGACGAATTTGAAGATGATAGTATAGGTACATTTTCCCTAATATTTGTCACACTCTTTGCTCATCATGTTTTTAGTGCCCGATGTTCCAAATGTCGCAACTCCGATTCCAAGTCAGGCCAGCCGCTTGAAGCGAGCCCTGGAGATCAACAATCAAACTGATACGGGGGACGAAACCTATGCGCAAAAAAAGATAAAAACTGAAAAGGATCACAATTCAGCGTCAGGCCAACTCATAGGCGTATTTTCCAATGTTAAATCTCATGTATCACAACCCGATGGTGATACTCAAGTAAGTAACACCATAGTCCAGTGCGCATTGTATGGTGTAGAAAAACTCAGGAGCAGCTGGACTATCGCACATTCTTTTGTTATATTAATCAAAGGTTCTGATTTGTTCAAACTTGAAAAAGCATTTAGAACTGACAAGTTGTAATATTTAGGTCCAAAGGTTTTATTGCAATTCTATGATGGGCAATATCCCATTTTTACTGATGAAATCGATATTGTGGTCAATTTACCGCTAGTTGTTACAATGCTCATATTGTTCCAACGATTCGACCTTAGGAGCTGGGGCATTGTTGATGTTGATTGGAAAGGCAATGATTACATTGAGAAACACAAAGAGATTAAATATCCCAGATTACAACTCATTGGGCGGTGCAGGTATACAGCCATTGTGGAATGTCATGAGGAGAAAACGGAAGCATTTTTCAAAGCATCCTGGCCAGAAGACTCCCGCGTGAGTGAACCGGACATCATTTCAAAGGCGAGGGACAGAGCCAGTGGCCTAAAAGAACACATAGCACCCTTCGTGCTCAGCCATATTCCAACGGTCCTTCATTGGGGCAAAGTTCCTGGGACATCAACGGCGCTCACCCGTGAGCTACTAGGACTTCCTGAACAAGCTTTAGAAGGCTCACGTTCCTTGGTATGGATGGTCTCTCAAAAGCTCACACCGATGGAAGACCTGGATGCAGATGACTTTTTTCAGGCATTTATGGATATGATCAGATGTAAGTTCATGCACTAGTATATTTTATCCTCTTTATTTATTCCCTGTCTCACAGGTCATTTTCTTCTTTGGAAGATTGGTATTGCACATGGCGATATTAGTATAAATAACCTAATGGCGAACCCCACAACTAAACGAGGCGTCCTGAATGATTTCGATCTTGCGGCAATTATGAATCCTGGGGACGATTCTCCACCACCAAATGGGTTCGAATGTACTGGGACCTTGCCTTTCATGGCAATCGAAATGTTGCTTCATTCGGATGGGACTGTTCCCAGGTGCTACCGTTATGACTTGGAGTCATTCGCTTGGTGTCTCTTCTGGCATTGTGCCGACTTTCCCCCAGGATACATGTCAGACAAATACCGGACAGTTACTGCAGCACTTGAGTTCAAAAGTTACATATTATTATGAC
Source organism: Coprinus comatus (assembly GCA_034638255.1). Classification (NCBI taxonomy): domain Eukaryota; kingdom Fungi; phylum Basidiomycota; class Agaricomycetes; order Agaricales; family Agaricaceae; genus Coprinus; species Coprinus comatus. The sequence goes on from JAWPGT010000089.1 coordinate 11,584, forward strand.
ATAATATAGATGCAGTGTTTACGCCCAAGGCCATGTGGAAGAATCACAAGCAATGGCATTTCATACATCTCTGGATGAAATCATGGGCTGAGGATATTGTAATACCAGATAGGGGTGAATCTACTTTGGTGTCAAGTGAGGAATCCAGGATTCTGTCATATTCCGTCCCATCACATGACCGCTAACCCTGAATTCTGCCAAGTTCACATATCACAATTCCGATTAGATAGCGAATCTCCGGATTTCCAATCTTCCTGAATTTCCTAATTTCCAGGTTTCCATTGTTCATTAATTATTCAAAGGGACTTTTCCGTCCTCCGGAAATTCCGGGTTTCTTATCTTGCTTATTCTTTGGTTATCAATTCTATTCAGTTTAGTTTGACATTTCCATGTGTTTCCTATGCTTCCTAATTCTCCAATATTATGCCATTACTTTCCGTCTTCCATTTTATCTACCTCTGTTTGTATTTCTTCTCTGATTCAGATTTCCATTATTCCTTATTACCTTTTTTATCCATTACGGCATTTCGTATAAATAGTTCACTGCTATGTTTGTATTTCCTCAGTTTCAGAATTGACTTGATATACTCTTAACTCTCCATATCATCTCAACTGTCTGCACTCTTACTTTTCCGGTCTTCCGGAAACTCTGCCGGAAGTCTCCCGGAAATTCGTAAATCGACCTTGTACAAATTCCAGAGGCGCAGCACACACGCTGAAGCCAAGGGTCACCCTTCTTGGTATTTTCAGTATTTAACAGATTTGTAAGGGGACCTTCCTCACCGACCCCTACACCGACACACCGACTACCGACCGATCCTCCGATGTTCCGACTTCCATCGGAACACCTCCTGACTTCGCACTTTCACGACTTGCCCCCTCACGTGACTCGTCCCCCATTGTTCCCATTGTCCATGTTACGACATCCCTCTGGACAATAGCTGGCGTCTCTGTTTGTATAGTAGTATATATTGTGTGTAGCCTGTGCGAGTGAATCCCCAACTCTTTCTCTTTGGATTCCTCGCTAGGTATGTTGTATCTGCTCTATAATATGTTTCCGATCAAATATAACTTTGGATTCCTCACTAGTTGTCGGGCCGTTCGTCGCCGACGTGAGTCGCCCTAACAAGATTCCCATTGACGAGGGGGCTGTGTTACGAGTCCACCCAAACCACTGGCCCATACCACCACCACCGAGGAAGACTTGTTCGCCATCTTCCCCGAACTCATTCCCAATGACGACACCATCATGGACAACTCCGCCTGACATACTATTCCCCCAATGACATCACTATGACATCGCTATGACCTAACGTCGAACTAAGTATGAGACTCCACTTATGCTTAGAAGTCTGCATTTCCCCAGCTCCAGTATTAGTTATCTGTTTTGTCATTTTACTCCTGTTGACTAATCTTTCATTGTATATGGAGTAAATAGTCCCCGACCCCGATGTCTCACCCACTCCTGTTGACAGTTCTAGCATTGTGTATGGAGTAGATTATAAAGTGATGATGAGTATTTGGGATATACGTAGTTAGTAGCTATTAATAGGTACATCCCTAGAATAGTATAAATACTCATTGTATTAGATGATTAAAGCCCTAAGCTTTAATCTCTTCTGTTGTAGCCCTTATACATCTCTGTCTCCATACCTCTCGGTCACTAGGTTGAAAGGCCTTGAGATTGCAGCAGAGTATTTATTGAACGCACGTTCCTACACGACTGCACTCTAGCGTTTAAGTTCCAGGAGTGTTCAGCTTAATGGTTCGTGGTCATAACAGGCTGAGGCTGATGAAGAGGATCCTCAAGAGATTGGAATGTTACCTGACATGCCAGATCTTACTGTACCTGTTCAACCTCTTAAGGATGATGTTTATTATCTTAAAAGGATGGTTTGTGCATTGTTGCAGGCAAAGTTGCCTAGTCAATGGGCAATGCAGATTAATAGGTGGATGAAGGTTACTTTTAGTATGGATACTACAACTGTATAGTACTTAATGTTTCAACCATGTGTCATAAAAAAAGGGTGATTTAATACATGTAATTGTACAGAATCTGTTTCCACAAAATTCCATTTCAAACATATCTTGGAATTAAATAATTAGTGTGATTTCATCAGCCAAAAGTCAAGTGACTTAAATGACTTATTTAAAATTGGTCTTAAAATAACTTATACTAAGTCAGCTATAAGATCACTTAAGACAAACTAATTTCAAAGTTACTTTAAGTCAAGTTAAGTCATACAATATAGGTACTATAAAAATAAAAGTATATTCTCATAAGCAAAAGCAATAATATAAACAAGTTATATTCATAGTATATACTACAGTAATGTACCAAAATAAAGATAAAAAAAATTACAAGAATAATAGGAGTACTTAAAGAAGTGGACATTGTGACACGAGTTGTGAGCGAAAATTTACGCGGGTAGGTGCATTCAAACGGTGTTGTCAAGGCAGTTCCGATGATGCTAGGAACGTAAATTTCCGATAACTAATGAGTGTCAAATAAGGTATTAGAATAGATACAAACTCACCAGAAGATGAGGTCACTACACCTCCAACACTTCTCCATATCATGTACAAGTCGGGGGTGTAATGGAGCATGTATGCGTGATGTAGAAGAGCCTAGACGTGTGTTTTGGAGTGCAGGAGGGAGTGAGAAATTAGTAGAATACTGCTCTTGAGATAAATGATGACTCACCAGGAAAGAAACCCCCCTTCGTGGGGTATACACCATGCCACCTCACCACCTAACCCTTCTACCCTATAGTAGACGTTGAGGCGGTTCCAGAGAGCCTAAGAGTATTCCTTTATGTAAGGAAATGAGTGATACAGAAGAAAAACAGTAATAGATGACTTACCAACAGTAAAACTCATGTTATAGCACGGTTACTGCACTGGGATGCAAGCAAGTACACATGTTTAAAGCAGGACGTTGAGAGTGTCCTGGAGAGTCTAAGAACGCGTCAATATGTGTCAAAATGAGTAAGATACATGGCAAAAGGTCGGAATTGACATACCATATTAGAATAATGAAAACTCCACCATATCATGCATACATAGGCTCATTCTATGCATAATGTTGAGACAATTCCAGCGAGCCTTAACAGGTTGAGTTTCGTCAAGAAATGAGGGCATAGTGGCAGAATTACCTCAAGTGGTGATGAGTACAATTTTGGACTTGACAAAATTTTGAAAATGTGTGATCATGTGACAGTGTGAACATAGACACATCACACCATGTTACTGCCTCTCCCCATCTCTTTCTATTCCCCTTGACGAAATGCCCAACCCCACACCTGTCATCTTGCTGCTCAACTCCTGACTTCTATAGCCTAGCCCACCCCCCCTTAGCCACAACACATTCAACATCCACACTGTCACACTCCTCCCTCTACAACCACCAGATGTCAAGACTACTAACGAACTCAATTTCGCGTCATATGCCACGTTCTTAGGCTCGTTGGAACCACATTAAAGAGGCAAATTGATAGAGGGTAGAATGACGCGAAACCGTGGAGTATTCATTGGTTAAAGGTGTGTTTTCTATTTTTTTTTACACTATTCCTACATATTCTCCTTTAACATATCCATTTCTTTGCCTCCTGACGCGTTTTTAGGCTCTACAGAATGCCACAAATTACCGCTTTTCAATGCCGCCAGCCTCGTACGATTTGGTGAAGAACTCGGCACACTGTGATGATATCTTTATAATTTCATGTAAGTGATTTTTTATTCATAATCAATTCATATTTATTGATAATTATTGTTTATGTTCATCAGTACTTTACCTACCATATTCTTACACCTGTATTAGATTAGATTTGGAATACATATTTTTTTAAACTCCTTTACTACCTTTGAGAAGTAATTACAAATAGTACTTGGCTTTATTGAGACTTAATTGTGTTGGAGTTAGGTGAGGCAAACATGTATTGAGAATGTGTGTGGTGTTGCAGGATGGTCCAAGCTGCATGTCTTAAATATGCCCATGATTTTTATTTCTTACTCATCTTTGTTTGTGTTATGAACGTCAGTATGTCACTGGACTATTTCGCCCAAGTTCCAGAAATATCCCCAGAGTCTTTAAATATCTGAACTATTATTAAACACACTAGTTACTCAGCAAAGCTATAGTTAGTGTACTTGTTATAAACTTGCCTATACCTCTGTTTCGGTGGGGCAGGAGACTGATATAAATGGTAACAAATAGGTACCACTAGTTGTTATAAATGGATACCACTAGTTGTTTCAAATAGGTACATACATATGTATCTTACTTGGCACATATATCTGTACCACCCTTTGTACATATATATGTATCCATTATTATTATGATAGGCAATAGGAATGAATTAATCTGAATTTTGTACACTTTTAGATTAGAGAAATTCGAAAAATTGAAAAAAGAATTAGATGAAATATAGTAGATTTGTACAGGAAACTTGTACAAATGTACTACATTTCTCATAATTGTAGTAGATTCCTACAAGTTTCCTGAAGAAATCTACTACATTTCCAATAATTGTGGTAGATTTGTACAAGTTTTCTGTACAAATTTACTACATTTCTTATAATTATGGTAGATTTGTACAAGTAACTTGTAGGAATCTGCTAAAGTTACCAGAACTATAGTACATTTGTACTCAAATTAGCAATTTCCAATAGTCTAATAATATGATATATGCAAAATACAGAATGTACTATAGCACAATGAAAACTTGGCCAAATCCTGTCAAACTACCTTCAAATGGAAGCGCTCAAAAATGCCGTTCCAGGTGCACAAAAGGCATCTAGTATGGTGCAGTATTAGCTGAGATATTGACTAATCATCCTTTACATCATCTGTAATTTGACTTATTTCACCACAATTGATTGCTAAAGCCATATTCCCTTTACACCATCATGGAGTACTCCTGAATGCTGTTTTGCACGTGAATAGAAGGTTAAATTTGGACCATTATAGCATGAGATATTCTATTTTTATGAGGTCTAGAGTACATGTTGCATAACACCATGAGTAATCATCGGTTCGGGACACCCAATACAGCGCTGGAACGGCATTTCCGAGCGCTACCGAACAAGCCCTTACACGGCCTAAACAGCCCAGGAATGAGTGTGTGACAACATTTTTATTGTTAACCTATGACACATACCATGACACAATACTGCCAGCACACAATGGTAACTATGGCACCAATTGTGTGTCATTAACTAAATTCAGGGTCTAGTGACAGCACTAGCTCCGGACTTCTGACTTATTTGCTGGCATGTTTCTGGGATATAAAAGCCTTGGGTTTCAGACAGCAAAAAATCAGTTCTCATTCTTTCCCTTTACTTTGCCCTTACTCTGTCCCCTCTTTCTCTTTATGCTCAATCTCAAGTAGGAGGATGCCCTGTGTCAAGTTGTATTAATGCTATTGAGGGCCCCAATAGACATTATGCACTTGTGTGGTACCTACTTGGCCTCTTTTATGAAGGTTTTGATAGATTCTGGCATCAGACCTTAGGTCTGGGAGATACTTTTACTTTTTCAACTTGTTTGGTTTACTTTCTTTCTCTTGTAAGTTTTTCTTTCTCTAACTTAATGAAATTAACAATCTTTTGATAAGTTTTTTATTTTATTCTATTATTACATCAAGCTATTATAATTCGGTATGTTATTGATTTATTTTGAACATTTCTGATGTATTTTTGACAGATTTTTATTTTATATTATTAGTTACAGTATCTTAGTTATCTTTTTATACTTACTTTTTCTTTTGTAAAGTAACTTGTGAAGTTAGTGGAGTGCATACCACTAACTTTATAAGTTATTCTTTTTTCTTTTTTTTTATTAACTTGAAATAAGAAGTTTGTGCAGACTTCTTATTTCAAGTTTTTTTTTTCTTTTTCTTTTACTTCTATGTAGAATATGGCTATGACTTATTATTTTTTTGCTATTTCTTTGTCCTAACCCTAACCCTAAGAGCATAATTTCATTTCTACAAGTGTTCATTGATTGATTTCATTAATAATTACAACAACTCTATATATATTTGTTTGTTTTTATGAATATAACAACTAATTAAATAACTCTTGATTGAGTGGGACTTATACATTATTTTCGCTTTTTGTGACATCCCTGTGTGATGTCACACTTCAAAAAAGCGTCATATATATCTTACTCATTTCTTATTCAAGTTACTTTATTTATTTTTTCATTAGACTTCATTGACTGTTACAATTATATACATACTTGGAGTCACCAAAAGTGATGTCGTGTCACAGATTTTCCCATGGACAATCATTGATGCATTGCTCTCCCACAACTTTGGGAGATAGACAACGAAGTTGAATACATATGGAGTATATTCTACTACAAGATTACCTATAGAATATAATATTAAAATTGTATATGACCACCCCATGCAGCCAAAACAGCCTTGACACAGTCTGGCATTGTTCCAATGAAATGGTCAACCCAGTCAATTAGTAGCAAGTCCCATGCAGCATGGACTACCAACTTTAATTCATCCACAGTGTTTGGTTGATGTTAAAGACAGCGTAGGGATGTTTTGAGGATATGTCAGATAGGCTCAATGGGATTTAAATCGGGAGATGATGGAGGATGATATGTAAGTGGGATATTTTTAGCTGCAAACCACTTCTTCGACATTTTGCTGATGTGGCTTGGGGCATTATCCTGTTGAAATTTGACATGTCCCCAGAGTTCATTTATCCATTTGTAGAAATCAAAAAGATATGGTTCAAGAACTTGTTCTTGGTACCTTTTAGATGTCATTCCTCCTCCATGTCCTCCTGGATAGTCCAACACAACCAAAGGCCCCTTCCAACCCTCTATGATACACCCCCACACCATAACTCGTATGCTTGATTGCTTGAAGGTTGGGACAAGACATTCTTCAAGAAAGGCTTCATTGGGATGATGGGTTACAAAAATACGGCCTCAATGATCATCAAGACAAATATAGCACTCATCAGAATAGATGACACATTGAAAATTAGCCATTGATGAGATACTATTGATCCGTGCCCAGTTCAATCATGCTCATTTATGCTCATTCATAAGGAAAGGTACCCTCAGAGCCACCCTTCAGTGGTAGTTCCCCTCAGCAAGAACCCACCACACTGTGCTAACTGAAATTTGTAGTCCAATTTCATTCACAATTTGTTGAAAGGGTGTGCGACGTTCTTTTCATGCTGTACAAGCAAGTTGATGCTTGTTATAGCTATTTAGCTTCTTGGGCCTGCCTATGCAAGCTTTGTTGGCAACTGAACCAATCACTTCATAGTGCTTGATGATGTATTGTGCAGTGTGGGGCTGGACATTCTCCTTTCGGCCTGCTTCAGCTGCATTTCCTGTTGCATGGTAGTACCCAATGATTCGGTTTCTTGTGGGAATGTCAACCTCTCTCCGAGAAGTCTTTGGCATAGTAGTTAGAAAGGGTAGAATATAATTATATTTCGCCAAAAACACAACATGACATTCAACATGTGAAACAATCATTATGTAAGCGACATCACTTTTGGTGGGTATGAGTATATAATAAGACTTAAAAGACTAAGAAATAATAATAGAAATTACTCTACTTTATATATTATTATATATGTATATACTACTGTAATGTTAAGAACAGAGATTAGAGTATAAATGAATAATGTTGGGATGAGGCTTTAGCTTTAACTTATATATCTTTCTAATACTATAGTTAGCCTTACTTACAAAAGGACTAAATAATAGAAGAATATTAGTAGAAGTTCCAAAAAGTAGAGTAAGAACAAAGAGTAGAGGATTGACTTAGAATTGGAATAAGACTTTTAGTAATATAAATGTTACAGTTTCATATTTATCATGACTAATCATTAGAACTAATGATGGACGATAGTGTACTTTCTCTTACTCGTTTCACATAGCCTTGGACTACTGTTTTGTATAGCCTTGGACTAGTACTTTCTATGGACTTCCATTTGTCGTTTCACTCACTGTTCCAGCTGTAGATAGTTTCACCTTCCTGTCTCACATGTATCACACACAGCCTATAACCTGTACATCGTAGTTGTATAAATACATGGACAGCGACAGAGATTAAGCTTCAGCTTAATACTCTTGTTCAGTTCTCTCTCTATCTCACTCATCGTCCTCTGCCTGATAACCTAAAGAACTTGGAGTCAGCTCTAACTCTTATATGAACAGCTTATTAGTAAGGAACACCTGTGATCTACAGTCTGAGTACTGTGGAGGTCATCCCCTGAAAGTAGTCTCAGTAAGAGTAGATGTTCTCTTCCTACGAGCACCTTGAAGAGGTCCATTGTAGCATCATCTATACCAAAACGGAGGTATAGGCAAGATTATAACAATAAATATCATAAGTTAGAAGACAATCTAATACTTGAAGTCAATAATTGTAAGGGAAACTTGAGGATCAGTAACTTAGCATAATGTCTAGCAAGGAAATCTGAAGTTATATTAAGTCAAAAATATAATATAACTAATACACCATATCTAGTGAGGAGATCCAAATCCAAAGAGATAAGAATTAACCTACTGGGCATCTATACTAAGTACTGTTACTAAAAAAGGAAAGTTAGCCTTCATACTGATATTAGTAAAATAAGTAACTTAGTCTTTAACAAAATTGAGATGGAATAAATACATTGAAGAAATATTGTAAGGGAACTATTTTCTGATTCTATTTCCAACTGTTTTAAGGATATTATTAACTTACCAAATACTAACATTCCTGACTCTGTTACCAATGCCAATTCTAACTTGTTAAAGTTCATATTCAAATCACTCAACTCAATAATTGTTACGGTTTCATATTTATCATGACTAATCATTAAAACTAATGATGGACAATAGTGTACTTTCTCTTACTCATTTTACATAGCCTTGGACTAGTGTTTTGTATAGCCTCAGACTAGTACTTTCTACAGACTTCCACTTGTTGTTTCACTTACTGTTTCAGCCATAGATAGTTTCACCTTCCTGTCTCACATATATCACACACAGCCTACAACCTGTACTCATAGTTGTATAAATACATGGACAGTGACAGAGATTAAGCTTCAGCTTAATACTCTAAGTCTTCCATTCTACTTGCTATCATCGTTCCACCTCTACCTTGATAACCCTAGAACTCAGAGTCAGCTCTAACTCTTATATGAACGGCTTATTAGTAAGGAACACCTGTGATCTACAGTCTGAGTACTGTGGAGGTCATCCCCTGAAAGTAGTCTCAGTAAGAGTAGATGTTCTCCTCCTATGAGCACCTTGATGTCAGGAATGCTCTAGACAGTCCCCAAGGTCAGTACTTATTGTTGGTTGAGGTTAGAAGAGTTGTGGTTGGATATTCTCTTTGGAGTTCTGGACTTGTAGATTGTTTCCGCTTTCTGTGACATCACAATGTCACGTCACACGTTACTGAAGCGTCCTGCAGACACATGAAGACTCTCTAGTCTAATACAAGTGTCTGCAGGTGAGTAGTTAAGAAGTTATTGTATCTCTCTAGTCTAATACAAGTGTCTGCAGTGTTTGTGTTCTATCTCAGTCATTTCTCATTGGTTTCCTTCCATTCCTTCGTCATCGTGCTCGTCTCGTTGTCCTCTACAATTCTGCGCTTACAGGTTATGGGCCCCGTGCTTTAGGACTTCAAGAAACACGTTATTTATTCACATATTCCACTCTCTACTACTCAACACTCTTTTCACTATTCTACAACGACTTTATGGCTTTCAGAACACGTCACTTGCTCTCAGAGCATCCTTCCCTTCCTCCTAAACCTTCAGCTCTACCTCAGGCCGCTTTTCCAACCACAAAATGTGAATTTTGCGGAGTTACAGGCCACTCTCAGGTTTCCTGCTTCAGCTTTGAGAAGGCAAGAACAAAAGCTCAATATCTCGCGAACCGACGGTCCGATTCACGCCAAACCTCATACACACATTCATTACCATCCTCGTGTCAGAATGGTAGAGAGTGATGTTGAGAATGAGAGTGAAGTTGAGAGAGAGTTAAGCTCAGACACAGACACAGACACAGAAAGAAGGGAATTGATTGGATGGTTTGGCTAAGACATGAGGGACTTATATATCTACCAGAACAAAGAACAACCAAAAGGGGAGAACAATAAGGACCCTTGCCAGCACACAAAGGGAATATGTAAGTAACATAATAAGGGAAAAGAACATTATGAAAGAGTCCAGAACATCAGGATAAGATAAGTGGAGTGATTAGGAAAGATGGATAAGATAAGGAGATATCTGGGAAAAACCTAACACCTCGCTGTCGACACCCAAAGTTTTATGCAATGAAACGAACTCTATCATCACCGAGTTTGCTGGCAGTGCAACATCTACCCATTCTTCCTCCAACCCTCTCCAGTTCCATGTAGGCTTCCAATGGCTTGTAGACACCGGTGCTACTTCACACATGACTCCTCATCGTCACTGGATTAAGGGTTACACCCCTGCCAACATCCCTATCCGCTTGGCTGATGATTCTATTGTTTATGCTGTTGGAATGGGTTCTGTTATGTTTGAACCTATCTTGAAGGGAAAGAAGGCTAGAGTGGTCGAATTTTCGAGGGTTTTACACGTTTCTGATCTTGGGAGTAACCTCCTGGCTTGCCTATACCTGGCTCGACACAAGGGATTCAATATTAACATCTCTTCTCACTCCCTGGCTTTCAGAAGATCTAGAACAACTCTCTTCACTGCCATCATTAATTCCTCCAACTCTGCTCATCTTAATGGCTCTGTTATCGCTGCTGAGAGCGCTTTTTCCACCTCTACACTCCCTCTTGATCTCTCCCTCTGGCACAGATGATTTATCCATCATAATTACTCAGATGTGAAGAAGATGATTGCTCAAGACCTGGTTACTGGTCTTTCTCTTGAATCTAACACTCTTCCTGATCCTGTTTGTGAACCCTGCCTTGCTGGAAAGATGCACTCGACCACATTTCCTCTCTCTACCCATCATACTCGTTCTCCACTTGACCTCATTCATTCCGATCTCCATGGTCCTCTCCCTATACCCACTGCTCAAGGCTACAAATATTGGATTACCTTCATTGATGACACTACTCGATTTCAGTCTGTTATATTACTCAAGGCCAAGTCTGAAGCTTTCGAAGCATTCAAACGCTACAAAGCATGGGTGGAGAACCAACTCGGGGTGAAGATCAAGGTGCTTCAAGATGATAAGGGAGGTGAATACATGTCCAATGCCTTTTGCTCCTTCACTATGGGGTGTGGTATTGAATGTAGGCACTCTACCCGTAATCGTCCTCAGCAAAATGGTCTCACCAAACGCGCAAATCGAACAATGGGTGAACGCATCACTACCATGCTCTCGGAATCTGGTCTTCCTCCTTCTTTCTGGGGTGAATGTATTGCCTCTATGGTTCATGTCTGGAATCACCTTCCTACTTCCCCACTTCCTCACACCACACCATTTGAGGCCTTCTATAAGCGTAAACCTGACGTCTCTCACCTTCGAGTCTGGGGATGTACTGCCTACATTTTCGTACAAAAGGATAAGCGTACATCTCTTGAACCTCATATGGAGAAGTGTATTTTCTTGGGTTATGAACCTGGTTACAAAGGTTGGAAGTTTTACAATCCAACAACTCGAAAGGTGATCATCTCCGAAACTGCTCATTTTGATGAATGCTACTTTCTGGGTCTTTCAAAAGGGAAGATAAACAATATTCCTGACTTCTCCCTATCCTCTATACCATCTTCCTCTTCATCATCTACTCCAACTTCGCCAACGATCTCAGGTGTTCCACTTCCTGAAGATGAGGGGGGTATTGTAGAGCATTCTACTTCACTTCTACCTCCAGTTCCTGCTGCTCCTATTCATCTTCTGGCACCTGTCCCACCTTCACCATCACCATCTATCTCACCAAAACTCTCTCCACCTTCAATACCTCACATTCAACCAGTTACACCTCCTCCTCCTCCTTCTACTCCTCCTCATCATCAACCATCTTCTGCTGAACCACCATCACATAGACGAGGTTCTCGGATTCGAATACTCTCTTGGAAAGCTCGGGAAAACCTTCAACAACAACAACAACCCCGCTTTACATCTGAGTCTGAGTCTGAGGCTGAGGCTGAAGCTGAGGAGAGTGACAAAGATTTCGCGTTTTTGGTATCCGATGAGAAGAATGGTTTTAAGGAAGTTGAGTTTGCTGGTAATGTGTCATCTGGTCATCCAGGATCATTCAAAGCTGTGATGAATTCCCCTGATTCACATTTGTGGAAAGAGGTGATGGACAAGGAGTACTCTACACTCGAGGCAAATGGTACTTGAGAACTTATTCCTTTACCCCGTGGTGAGAAAGCTATCAAGTCTGGTTGGGTTTACAAGATTAAGGACAATCCTGATGGTTCCATTGAACGGTATAAAGCTTGTCTTGTTGCTAAAGGTTACGCTCAACGTCCTGGATATGATTATACTGAAGTCTTTGCTCCAACATTCTGTCCTGCTTCCCTCTGCCTCATTGTCGCCCTTGCCACCAAAGAAGGTTACAAGTTATGCTCTATCGACATCTCCTCCGCCTTTACTTATGGTGACTTGGAAGAAGAGATCTATATGCGTCAACCTGAAGGTTATCATTTTGGTGACTCAAACATGGTTTTTAGGCTTCGAAAATCACTTTATGGACTCAAACAAGCAGCTTGACAATAGAACAAGAAACTTCACTCAGTCTTCATTTCACTTGGTTACATTCGACTCCAATCTGACAGCTCTATCTACATCTACTCTAAAGGTCCAGTCAAGGTTATTGTTCCCATTTTCATTGACGATATTACTCTCGCTTCGAAGGATGACAAGGCCATGGATGATACGATCAAAGAGCTCTCTACTCACTTCAAACTTCGAGATCTCGGCTCTATCTCCTGGTTATTGGCTGTTAAGGTTGATCAAGACCCCTCTCATCACTCCATTTCGCTTTCACAAGAGAAATATGTCAAGGAACTCCTCGAACGCTTCCAGATGTCTGACTGTCAACCTGTGAAGACTCCTCTCACTCCTGGACTCAATCTCTCCACTATCACTGTCACTGAAGATGACAAACTCCTCATGAAAGATGTTCCCTACCTCAGCGCTGTTGGCGCTCTTCAATATCTGGCCACCATGACTCGTCCTGACATTACCTTCACTGTTTCTTACCTTGGGAGATTCAATCACAATCCTGGTCCTCAACATTGGGCCGCTGTCAAACATCTCTTCTGCTATCTCAAGGGTACAATGGACTATAAGCTGGTCTACAAAGGTGACATGGCTACCAAGGATCTCTTCATCACATATTCTGATACTTCTCATGGTTCATGTCAAGAGACTGGAAGGGCTACAGGTGGTTATGTGACTTTGGTATGTGGTGCGGCTGTTGGTTGGTCTTCAAAACGTCAGAGTTTAGTCACTCTCTCCTCCACTGAAGCTGAGTACGTTGTGGCTGTTGAAGGTGGAAAGGAGATTATATGGATGCGCAACATTCTATTGGAGTTTGGTTATTCCTTCACTTTCCCCTCCATTCTTAACATTGACAACCAATCTGCTATTACTGTTGCTAAGGATCCTGAACACCATGGTCATATGAAGCAATTGGATTTGTGTTATTTCTGGCTCCGTGATGCTGTTCAAAACAAAGTCATTTCCCCTCTCTTTGTTCCTACCTCTGAACAACTGGCTGACATCTTCACCAAGGCTGTTGAACCAAAAGCAGTCTCTCACTTTGTTCCTCTTCTTGGACTTTCATCATAATTCCTTCTCTTCCTTTTCTTTTATCACTTCACGCTTTTACTTTCCATTTATTTCCTTCCTTTGTCTGGACTGGCTAGATCAGGGGGGTATGTCAGGAATGCTCTAGACAGTCCCCAAGGTCAGTACTTATTGTTGGTTGAGGTTAGAAGAGTTGTGGTTGGATATTCTCTTTGGAGTTCTGGACTTGTAGATTGTTTCCGCTTTCTGTGACATCACAATGTCACGTCACATGTTACTGAAGCGTCCTGCAGACACATGAAGACTCTCTAGTCTAATACAAGTGTCTGCAGGTGAGTAGTTAAGAAGTTATTGTATCTCTCTAGTCTAATACAAGTGTCTGCAGTGTTTGTGTTCTATCTCAGTCATTTCTCATTGGTTTCCTTCCATTCCTTCGTCATCATGCTTGTCTTGTCGTCCTCTACAATCCTGTGCTTACAGACTATCGCATTATTGTCCACAGAGGCTGAGTACATGGCTATTTCCGATTGTAGTTGTCAGTCCATCTGGATCAGAAGCCTAATGACTGAACTTGGTTTGCATAACAATGAACCAATGGATATTTGTGGAGACAATATGGGCTCTCTCTTTATCGTGCAAAACCCTGCTGTTGAAAAGAGATCAAAACACATAGATATCATCTTCCACTTCATTCATCATTTGAATACTTCTGTGATAACTATTATGGGTTGGAGTTTTCTAATCCCACATATAGCACTGCCAAGCACTCAAATAATATGGTCCCAACATAAGGCGCTTCATAGCTGCCATGTTCGTATTCAGGGTAGTGTTGAACTATTATTAGTTCTATGATGACATTCTCTATGGCATTACGCTGATGAACATGTGACCTAATATGTTCTCGCATGGACCAATGTAGAGTAGTATATAAACCTTGTATTAGACACATTATATACTTCAGTTTCTTCTACCTCAACAACAACCTCACCCTCAGTAAGTGTTAGTCATACCTACCCATGCATACCATGCTACGCTATTGTTTTAACAAACATGATCTTCCATATTTTGCCAAGGAAGCATGTGATAAGTCTTGAGCTTGTTGCGAGCATCAGCAGCTTCAGCATGGGGTTGGAAAGCTTGGTCGAGACTTGTGATAAAATCGTGCCATGTTCCATATCTGTATGTTCCAGCTTCTTCACCTCTATGAGAACTCAAATATTGCCTTTGGAAATGACCACAACTCCCATGAGTTAATAATTGGAGAACAACTGGTATGGCTTGTTCTGTTTGGATAGCACCATTTCAAAAGTATTTGGGTTTTGATTGTAGGGGGAGGATGATGCTATCTTTCCAATTCTCATAATGGATGGGTTTTCCATCAAACTTTTTGATTGGGATATCGAACTTTCCATTATAGTTTTCTTTGGTTGGTTGGTCAGTCATTCTGGAGGGAGGACAAGCTGGGTTTCTGGGTGTAGGTGCTTGAGCACGAGAGTGGGTTTGGGAAACTGAGTGGATAGAAGTGTCATCTGGTGAGGAAGGATTGGGATTGGTTCCAAATGGGTTGGCAGTGTAAGCGCAGGATTGTAGAGGACGACAAGACGAGCACGATGATGAAGGAATAGAAGGAAACCAATGAGAAATGACTGAGATAGAACACAAACACTGCAGACACTTGTATTAGACTAGACTGATACAATAACTTCTTAACTACTCACCTGCAGACACTTGTATTAGACTAGAGAGTCTTCATGTGTCTGCAGGACACTTCAGTAATGTGTGACGTGACATTGTGATGTCACAGAAAGCAGAAACAATCTACAAGTCCAGAACTCTAAAGAGAATATCCAACCACAACTCTTCTAACCTCAACCAACAATAAGTACTGACCTTGGGGACTATCTAGAGCATTCCTGATAGGCAGGGGGGTGAGTTCGGATAGGTGATGATGTAGGGAATAAATCTAGAGCAATGATTTTGTTGTGAGTTGCATTTCTGAGGTTTTTGAGTTCATTGCTGTAGAATAGGGTTTGTGTGTAGTTGACTTCAATAGTAGTGGTAAGGTTGGGGTTTTCAATGGTTGGTTGATAGAGTTTATCAACTGCCAAGTATAGGTTATAGGTGTTGACTTGGATAAGGAGAGAGGTGGATTTGTAGGGTAGTAGGAAACGGCAGATATAATGGATGTCGGCAGTGATTTGAAAACTTCCTGTTTTGTTGAGTTCTTTGAATCATTTCCAGGTATCAGTGATGCAAATTTGCTGATTGTTTGAGAGTTTGACTCCTGGTGGAAGGTACCTCCTGATTAAGGGAGTTCCAAAGGTTGTGCTGACCTCTGGGATTCGTACAGCAGAGTCAAAGAGATCAACTAGTTCTTGTTCGTTTGCATCTCTGGATATGGGAGGAGGAGCGGGTGGTTGTCTGGAAGATGAGGGGGTGGAAGAGGAAATTCAGTGGGAGGCAATTGTGGAAACTTGGGGTGCTGCTTGCTAAAGGCAGCCCTTCTTCTTTAAGAGGGTATGTTCTCAGCCACTACTTGCTTAAGGTAGACCTGCTTGATGGCAATGTATGTTATCAGCCACTACTTGCTTAAGGTAGTCCTGCTCAATGGTGAGGTATGTTATCAGCCCGGATCTTGATCCTATGCATGAGGGTTGGTGCTAATTTTCCAAATAATGACAGTTGCAGGTTAGGCGGTTGTCAAAGGAAATAAAAGCAGAGGATTGCAGAGACTCTGGTTAGGAGTTCACACAGAGTTGGGTTGGGGAGGGTGACGAGTGCAGAGACCTGGGTTAGAGGTTTGCGGAGGAAGACGATGACAGAGATCCTAGTTAGGGATTTGTCGAGTTGTAGCTTAATACAATGTTGTAAACTTGCCTATACCTCCGTTTTGGTATAGATAATGCTACAATGGACCTCTTCAAGGTGCTCATAGGAGGAGAACGTCTACTCTTACTGAGACTACTTTCAGGAGATGACCTCCACAGTACTCTGACTGTAGATAACAGGTGTTCCTTACTAGTAAGCCGTTCATATAAGAGTTAGAGCTGACTCTGAGTTCTAGGGCTATCAAGGTAGAGGCAGAACAATGAAAGCAAGAAGAACAGAAGACTTAGAGTATTAAGCTGAAACTTAATCTCTGTCGCTGTCCATGTATTTATACAACTACAATGTACAGGTTGTAGGCTGTGCATGATACATGTGAGACAGGAGGGTGAACTATCTACTACTGAAACAATAAGTGAAATGGTAAGTGGAAGCACATAGAAACTACTAGTCCAAGGCTATGTGAAACGAGTAAGAGAAAAGTATACTATCATCCATCATTAGTCCTAATGATTAGTCGTGATAAATACAAAACCGTAACAGTACTTATTATTAGCATACTTATTTTCTCTTTGGTTCTCTTTGTCTTGTCTCATCCCCCACTCTCTTACTAGTTTCATACTTAGTTCTTACATGTTTCATCTTTACTACAAGTTTCAGTAGGAGAAGGGATAACTTACATGTTTCATCTTTTGTTTCACTTATAGTTAGTGTTACGAACCGACCCAGACCAGTCCAGATCACCACCACCGAAGAAGACCTATTTGAGCTCTTCCCCAAACTTATCCCCATAGAGGATAACCCCATGGACTCCATGGAATAATGGAGCAACCTCTGCTCTGCATTATAACAATCGCTATAAGGTTTCATTCTGGCCTGTCACTGAACTAAGTATAGTTTCCATTATGCTTAGAATACATTTCTCCCGTTGCTATTAATAGTTCTCTCCGCTCTGTCCATTCTTGTTGACAGCTCTTACATTGTATATGTAATGGTACCGTTATCTTGTCTTGATCCATAGCTCCTGTTGGCAACTCTTCCATTGTGTACGGAGACTTATTCCCATTTGTGAAGGTGGTACAATGTATTAGATATATTTAGCAGTCAGTAGCTATTTATAGGTACATCCATAAATAGTATAAATACTCTATGTATTAAGCAATTAAAGCCTTAAGCTTTAATCTCTTCTGTCATATCCCTTATACATTTGTCTCCATACCCTTTGGTCACCAGAGTGAAAGGCCTTTGGATTGCAGCAAGTGTTTATTGAAAGCACATTCCCAAACGACTGCACCCTAGCATTTAAGTTCCAGGGGTGTTCAGCTTAACAGTTTGTGGTCATAACAGTTAGGTTACTCATAGATAGTATAAGTAGTCATCTGTACTAGCCCTTGAAGCCCTAAGCTTCAAGTTGGTTAACTTCTAATCTATTTGTTCTACAACCTTCTGCCTGAACACCAGACCAGTAGTTTAACTTATAGAGATTGAATGCCTGTCTCAAGCTGCCTTTGTGCACAAGAGAACTAGGATCATAACAGTTCGCTTTGACCATTTCTATTGTTATTATGTATGTACTTAAGCTGTATGTACAACTCAATGTACCCTCAGTTCTTGTCTTCAAGTCTGAGGTTAGTATCTATACCCACTTTTGGTTCTACTATTTACTGACTATTATCACGTAGTCTTAACATTGTGTTCTTATCAGGTATTATCAAATATACAGTTCTTGTCTTCGAGTCTGAGTCTTAACATTGTGTTCTTATCAAATTGAGTACTTACCATAAGACTTCATAAGTCACTATAAGTCACAATATAAGTCATGCATGCCTTAAGTGACTTATTTGAAAAATGGTCTTAAATGAACTTGGACTAAGACCATAAGTCATATAAGATAAAAATAAGTTCAATGACTTTTTGCTGATGTAATGGGGGAGTAGATACCATGTAAACCTCAGTATTTGCATCAGGATTTTGCACAATTCCTTAGAGAAACTTGGAGAGCCTTGGAGGTGACTCCAAGGCTCTCCAAGGGGCAGGGGATTGATTAAAATGGTAACAAATAGGTACCACTAGTTGTTATAAAAGGGTACCACTAGTTGTTTTAATTGGGTACATACGTATGTTCCTTTCATTATACATATGTTTGTATGTATATACCCATTACTATTATATGACACATTTTTTCATGATTAATGATGATTTTCTACACTTTTAGTTTTGTCATATGCAAAAAAAAAAACATAAGTTGTAGTAGGATTCTGCTAAAGGTATGAGTTCTTTAGCAGAAACCTGCTAAAGAAGTGAGGTTTTTAGTAGATTTCTACTAAAGGTATGAGTTCTTTAGTAGGTTTCTACTAAAGAAGTCATACCTTTAGTAGAAACCTACTAAAGAACACATATTGTTAGTAGATTCCTACTAAAGAAGTCATACCTTTAGTAAAAATCTACTAAAAATCTCACTTCTTTACTAGAAATCTACTAAAGAACTCATACCTTTAGTAGAAACCTACTAAAGAACACATATTGTTAGTAGATTCCTACTAAAAACCTTATTTCTTTAGCAGAATCCTACTAAAGAACTTATATCTTTAGTAGAATTCTACTAAAGAACTCATACCTTTAGCAGAAACCTACTAAAGAACACATATTGTTAGTAGATTCCTACTAAAGAACTCATATCTTTAGTAGAATCCTACTACAACTTATGTTTTTTTTTTTGCATATGACAAAACTAAAAGTGTAGAAAATCATCATTAATCATGAAAAAATGTGTCATATAATAGTAATGGGTATATACATACAAACATATGTATAATGAAAGGAACATACGTATGTACCCAATTAAAACAACTAGTGGTACCCTTTTATAACAACTAGTGGTACCTATTTGTTACCATTTTAATCAATCCCCTGCCCCGGAGGACAAGAACTAGTGGGTATAGTGAACTTGCGAATGAATTCAGTGTCAATGAAGCAATAAGTAGAACCGCTATCAATAAGAGCAACAATCGGCGATTCAGAACAAGAAGCAAAACAAGGAGCAGAAGAAGACAAAGGAATATGAAGTGAATCAGGGTTAGAAAGAGCGGAAGTGTTCAAACAAACAAAGGGAATAGTGCAGGGAGGAAGAATGCAATCCTCGGTCTGCACACCTGAAGGATTGTAGATCAGTTTCCTGAACTCTTGGTTTGAGAGGATGAGGTCGTTTCCGAAGTCGTAGTAGTAGTAGCTGCCCGAGCCTTGGCTTTCTCTGCTTCCGAAGCTGCTTTCTTCCGACAAACGCTAACACCATGCCCGGCAGCGCCACAGAAGAGACAGAGGTTATTAGCAATCCGACATTGATGTTCTTCAGCGGTGAGCTTGCCGTTAGAATTGAGTTTGTTGGAGAGGTCAGTTGCAGGTTTAGGGGTAGTGGAAGTAGATGTAGTGGCTTTTGGAGCAGGGGTCGCTGATTTGGTTTCGTTGGACAACTTGGACTTGGAAGACGATTGACCCGATGTAGAAGTAGAAGTAGAAGAGGTGGAAGTGGAAGACTGAGTAGTTGCAGCGGGAGTATTCAGCGAGTTGCGACTTGCAATATGCTTCTTTTCGCGTTGATGTTCCCAATAGCGTTGATCGATACAAATGCAAGTGTCACGCATATCAGCAAGAGAGGTTGGTTTGCCCTGGGGTAGTGCATAGAGAGTGTCTTTGAGTCGGTTGGGAAGACCTTTGTAATAGGCGCGGCAGAGAAGATAATCAGGGTATTGGAGGACCCCGGCCAAATGGTTGAACTCGACATTGTAGGTTGCGATCGGACCACCTGAAGCCATAGTGAGGTTGTCCAATTCCTCTGCAGCTTCAGCGACTAAGTTGGAAGAGCCGAAGTTAGTGGTGAGTTCTAGGATGAATAGATCCCAGTCGGTGTACCAGGGGACTAACATCCAGTTGTGAGTATTCTCGAGCACAGTTTGGAACCATTGACAGGCAGAACCAGAGAGATAAGAGAGAGTGAACCCGACCCAATTGATGTCGGAGGCCAGGCTCTGATGATGTTGGAAGTATAGACAGCATTGGAAAAGGAATTCTGATAATTTCACTGGTTTGGAACCATCAAAGATTGCCGGTTCACGAATGTAAGCATGATCCGATGCTCGAACAGGAGGATTGGGAGCAGGAGTAGCCGAAGTGCGGGCCTGGGCGGTCAAGGCATGACTAAGAGTGCCGAGACCATGCAAGAATGCTTGTAGCTGATCCTCCACATTATCCCAAACAGGCTGTTGTGTCACATACCATGCCACTGACCGACCTTCCGACAACTCTTCTGACACTCCAACAGTTCCAACTGTCAATCTTGTTATTGGTCACTGACCTCTTGGACCTTCATCTCTTATCTGCTCGTCCTACTCCAACTTCCTGTTTCGGTTACTTCCCTTTTCGGTTGGCATCATCCTTTTTAGTATGTTGGCCCGTTGTTCTGTTATCTTATGTTTTGATATGTTATATTCCGATATTGGTAAACAATGTATTTAATCACTAGTCGCTCATGTACATTCCTTAGTCTGATATCAACATTGTATCCGCACTCATTCCTCTGTCTTTGTCTTGTTCCGACTCTAAGTCAATCTTGTCTCTGTTCTCATTCTCTACCCTCCTCTGTAATTCCTCCCGACATTCTTTCCAACCGTTCAGTCCTTTTGCAAGTGAGGCTAATCGCAGTATCGGAAGGGTGCAACACATACGTTGAAGCCGAAGCCTCAATCCGACGTCGCTAGCTCATCTCCAATCCCCGTTCTTAACATGTTGGGCCAAAGGTGGATCGGGATTGTTCAGGTGTTTGTCGTTATCATCTGCATTATTGTCATTGTCATCATCATCGCTACTGCTGCTACCATCACCACCATCAGGTGGGTTTGGGGGGTTTTGCGGAACTCCGTTAACAGGATCGGCTGGAAAACAGGGATTTTCGGGATGATTTTCAGGATCGGAATCCCTTTTGTTCTCGTCCATCGGAACTTCAGGACGAAAACCACCAGGAGGGTTTGGAGTTGGGTTGTTAGCTCGGCGATGACCAAAGTTAAATGCAGGTAGACCTCCGCGACCGTAAATATTGGTTGCAGAGTTGGATTGAGAAAGATTCGGTGAACAATAACCAGAGGGAGTAGGGGTAAGAGGGGAACCAGTATCAAAAATAGACCTAGCAGCAGGAGTAACCTGAACACAAGCAGGCTCTTCAGCCTGAACATGAGCAGACTGGGAAGGAACAGTAGTAGTAATTCCAGACATAGACACAAGAGAGACAGTACCAGAAGCTTGGAGTCTGATATACTGTTAAGAACAGGGATTGGAGATGAGCTAGCGATGTCGGATTGAGGCTTCGGCTTCAACGTATGTGTTGCGCCCTTCCGATACTGCAATTAGCCTCACTTGCAAGAGGACCGAACAGTCGGAAAGAATGTCAGGAGGAATTACGGAGGAGGGTAGAGAACGAGAGCAGAGACAAGATTGACTTAGAGTTGGAACAAGATAGAGACAGAGGTGAGTGCGGATACTATGTTGATATCAGACTAAGGAATGTACATGAGCGACTAGTGATTAAATACATTGTTTACCGATATCGGAATATAACATATCAAAACATAAGATAACAGGACAACGGGCCAACATACTAAAAAGGATGATGCCAACTGAAAAAGGAAGTAACCGAAACAGGAAGTTGGAATAGGACGAGCAGATAAGAGATGAAGGTCCAAGAGGTCAGTGACCAATAACAAGATTGACAGTTGGAACTGTCGGAGTGTCAGAAGAGTTGTCGGAAGGTCGGTCAGTGGCATGGTACATGACAGCAGATTCCTACTAAAAATCTCACTTCTTTCATAGAAACCTACTAAAAACCTCACTTCTTTAGCAGAATCCTGCTAAAGAACTCATACCTTTTGTTATAATCTTGCCTATACCTCCATTTCAGTATAGATGATGCTACGATGGACCTCTTCAAAGTGCTCATAGGAGGAGAACGTCTACTCTTACTGGGACTACTTTCAGGGGACAACCTCCACAGTACTCAGACTGTAGATCACAGGTGTTCCTTACTAATAAGTCGTTCGTGCAAGAGTTAGAGCTGACTCCGAGTTCTAGGGTTATCAGGCAGAGGGTAGAGAGCGAGATAGCAAGTAGAACAGAGAGAACGAGAGTATTAAGCTGAAGCTTAATCTCTGTCGCTGTCCATGTATTTATACAACTACGATGTACAGGTTATAGGCTGTGTGTGATACATGTGAGACAGGAAGGTGAAACTATCTACAGCTGGAACAGTGAGTGAAACGACAAATGGAAGTCTGTAGAAAGTACTAGTCCAAGGCTATACGAAACAGTAGTCCAAGGCTATGTGAAACGAGTAAGAGAAAGTACACTATTGTCCATCATTAGTTCTAATGATTAGTCGTGATAAATATGAAACCGTAACATTATCCCCTTTCTAGAGAACTAGTCCATAGTTCATAAATAATAGTTCAAGGTAGTAGTCCAGACGAAAGATAAAAAAAGGAAGGGAAAAAGTACTCAAAGAAAACAAGTCCACATTTAGACATGTCTGTCATAGCGAGAGGGTCGAGTTTGGTAGGCGGGCAGCGGAGTGGGTGGTCTGGCAGGAAGAGGGTGGCGTATTGCTGAAGTGGGGATTTCCCAAAGAGGAGGAGTGTGTGAAATGCGGTGTAGGAACTGGGAGGGGTGACGGATTTCATCTACTCGGCGGTTATCTTGCTCATCTCGATAGGTGACTCGGTTGGGTGGCAATCTGGGGTTGACCCATGGTCTGACATCTCCTTGATAGTTTCCATCATTCTCCAAGTTGGCAGGAAAGGGACATTCGTTTGTAAGAGGAGCAAGGGTTCGACGAGCCAGAATTCGATCCAAAGTGGGGTGAGTGGTTAACAAATAAGTGGTGGTGAATTCAGGGTTTCAGTTCTCATCAAGACATCGAGGGAGAGGAGTGAGGAGGGAGGAAGTATGTCCGACACGATGAAATTGTAGCCCATGAGCTTTCTGGGTACCAAAGATCTCGGGAGTGATTTGATCTTGAGCTCTTGTGAGTGCGATGGGAGTGGCTGGTTCCAGGGGCTCGGGAGTATTGAGTCGAGAGACAATGACTGGGGATGTGGGTCGATTCTTGCAAGTCCAGGAATAATGTCCCATGGTGTTGCAGAATCAGCATTGGTAGTCAGGGCATGACGATCCAATGTGTCCGACTAATCCATAGACAATGCAACCATAATCGTAACACTTCCTTTCTTCGTCGGTGAACTGGTTGTAGACCAGTAAAGGAATATCCTTCTTCATGATATCTTCTTTCAACTTGTAGACCAGGAACCTTCCAAACCGTTGCTCAAAATCCTCAGAACTGATGATCTTATCAGCCAGTTCCTTTAATGACGATGCATAGTGAACTACTCTTGATGACTTGAATGGTGGGTTGGAGATATTTCGTAAGATACGGGCCTCTCGTCGGTTTGGGGGATGGTAAAGAGCAGGCGTGGTGTATCAATACAGATATCTGGAACCAAGGTTGGCGAATGGATGGTCTGGGGTGATTGGATAGGTATTGGGGATGTCGGTAAGGAGATTGGCAGGAGGAACCTGGCTAGCTGGGAGGCTGGGGTTCTCACGTCCAACATTTCTAGGAACATTCGATCCCGTTGGGTCATCTGGTCATGGAGGGTTGGTTGTGGGGGTAGAGGCTTCTGAGATCTCCGATGCACGGGCGAGGTACTTGGTAACGGTCTCCCCAAGTTGTCGAATGAAGTATAATTGTGCCAAGTGACCGGGTGTGGAGGTTGGAACATATCGTTCTGCTTGTGCTGTCGATGCAATGTGGGTGAGGACATTCCAGAGTTCATAGAGTTTCTCGAAATATGGAAGGGAGAGAAACTCGGCATTGGATCCAGCTGGTAACTCTTGTGGTGCCTCTCTATCCTCGTGGTAGGAGAGCATGTTTGGATGTCCAACTCCCCTTCTCCAGTTATAGTGATTTCCCCATTCCGATGTACTCGAATTATGAATGGAGGGGGTGGCAGGTGCGCTTCTCGGGTGAATTTCCGTTGCAAATACTGGTTCAGGCGAGTTACCATCTGACCTAGAGGGTGCAGTGGTCAGTCATTCAATGAGGGGAGAGACTGCATCTGGGGTTGCGATGCGGGGTATGGGGTGAGCAATGGGTGTCTCTGTTTGATCCATGGTAGGTGGAATGGCATTGAACCTTGCCAGGACAATGGCTGTGGCGAGTTGGGGTTCTTCAATCAGAGTTGTTCCAGGTGGGTAAGTACCACAAGCGATAAGAGTGTCAATGTGAAGGCGATTGAGAATGTGAGGAGGAATATCCTTGATAGCAGTATCAAGAAGAACTTGAACTTCTGGATCGTCCAGTCGAAGTTGGTTAGGATCAAAAGCTGGATTGAGAGCAAGAGGAGTATTGATAGCTCCTGTTGTAGATGCAGTTCAAGGGGGTGTGGTTGCTGGTGACAGAAATGTGTCATTGGTGGTTGAGCTTAGGCTCGGTGTGGAAGATGAGTGAGAGGAGGGCGAGTATTCAAGAGGAGAGGGGCCTGAGGTAGAGTCTTGTTGTTGGGTCATTTATATCTGTGAGGGGGGGTAGAGAGTGTCTTCTTTGGAGGAGCCCTTTTAAGTGAAAGGTGATGGTTCTTCTGGTATTCTCCAAACAGTTCCTTTGCTGAATCTGAAACATTCTCTTCGGGTTCCCAAGTATTCTCTGAGTCAGGAAATCCCTTCCATTTGATCAAATACTTCATCTTGTTTCTACTCCTTTTGTGATTGATGATTGCTTCGACTTCCCAGTGTTCTTCTCCATCTATCAAATCAGGGATGGTTTCAGAGGAAGGCTTGTTTGGGTTGATCTCATTTTGAACTGTGGGTTTCAACAGAGCCACATGAAACATATCATAGATCTTCCATGAAGTTGGTAGAAGAAGTTGATAAGTCAGAGGTCTTTTGCATTTTAGGATCTTGAAGGGACCTTGACGTTTCGGCTTGATCTTCGATGATTGGTATTGGATGGGAAGGTTCTTTGCATTTAGATAAACTTCATCCCCTTCATTATAGGTTGGATAATGAGGGCGTTTGACACAAGAAGATATCACTTTAGCTGCGGATTGATAGGCTAGCAGTGCTTTGTGTCTGAAACAATCAAGTTTTCGGACATGATCATCAACTGATGGTGCACCAGATTCTTCCATAACGTTGGGGAAGGATGGTGGGTTTGTTCCAGTCATAATTTCTAGTGGTGATCGCTTGTTGGTGGCGTGGGGACGGGAGTTGTAACTGAATTTGAGAAGTGGAAGTGCATCGACCCAGTCATTCGGTTGGTTGTTGCAGTAGATCGAGAGATATGTTTCAATCTCTTGATTGGCTCATTCTGTTGCACCATCTGTTTGGGGATGGTATGCCGTAGAAGGTTTCCAGTTGATCTGGAGCATCTTAATGAACCTTTGGGCAGCTTTAGAAGCAAAACGAGGATTGCGATCTGAGACAATAGTGTTGGGGGTACCAAACCATTTGTAGACATTGTCGATCAGGAGTTTAGAGATATCGGCAAAAGTGCAGGTTTTTGACGTTGGACAGAGTATTATCCCCTTCGATAATCCGCGATCTATCATGGATAATATAGAATCAAATTTTTGTCAACATCGACATGTTGTGGTAAATGTTCGGATTATTATCGTCAGACTTAGTAAAGACGTCTTGTGTATATGCGGCTCATCTCCACTTCCATATGCTTTACTTGCTTCTATTCCCATGACTATTTGTGTACTCACCACACTGTACCCATTCGTTCATCTATTCTCTCATGTGCTGTGTATCCGTATATATATCAAGTAGACTACACTGTAGTTCCTCGTCCACTTGAACTCAATATGACTGGGTTGTGTCCGCATCTAGCCGGGTATCTTCCTCAGAGACCTATATCTCTTACCAGCGTAATTCCTACAATTTTCTGCAGGGAGGGAGATCGGTGATTAAGTCCATAGTGATATTGCCAAAAATGCGCATAGATTCGGATGGAGGAAGTGGTTGGAATGGAGGTTTTGCAGGATTCCGATCAATCTTGAATTGTTGGCATTGTGGACAGGTGTTAAATACTGAAAATACCGAGAAGGGTGACCCTTGGCTTCAGCGTGTGTGCTGCGCCTCCGGAATTTGTACAAGGTCAATTTACGAATTTCCGGGAGACTTCCGGCAGAGTTTCCGGAAGACTGGAAAAGTAAGAGTGCAGACGGTTGAGACAATACAGAGAGTTAAGAGTATATCAAGTCGATTCTGAAACTGAGGAAATACAAACATAGCAGTGAACTATTTATATGAAATGCTGTAACGGATAAAAAAGGTAATAAGGAATAACGGAAATCCGAGTCAGAGAAGAAATACAAACGGAGGTAGATAAAATGGAAGACGGAAAGTAATGGCATAATATTGGAGAATTAAGAAGCATAGGAAATGCATGGAAATGTCAAACTAAACTGAATAGAATTGATAACCGAAGAATAGGCAAGATAAGAAAAACCCGGAATTTCTGGAGGATGGAAAAGTCCCTTTGAATAAATAATGAACAATGGAAATCTGGAAATTAGGAAATTCAGGAAGATCGGAAATCCGGAGATTCGCTATCTAATCGGAATTGTGATATGTGAACTTGGCAGAATTCAGGGTTAGCGGTCATGTGATGGGACGGAATATGACAACAGGCTTTGACATAGTTGGTAATGAAATCGCGCATTCCAGGCCATTTCACTATTAACTGAATTCGTCTTAATGTTTCATCTATTCCAGGGTGGCCTGCGGAATGGTGATCATGATGCTGTGCTAGAAGCCGTTGCTTCTCCTTCAGAGTGGGTTCTTGAGCAATTAAGGCAGGTTCAGTTGAAGTGGCATTTAAGAATAGCTTGTTTGGTAAAACCACAATGTCCACATTTTCTTCGGCAGAGTCAAAGTTATGATCTGGTCGTCTAGAGAGTGCATCTGCAGCAGGAATTTCTTTTCCTGGTTTGTGTTTTATCACAAAGTTGTATTTCTGCAGTTCAGCCCATGTGCGAGCTTGACAACATGACAGCTTCTGCAAATCTTGCCAAAAACGGAGATTGTTGTGATCACTGTGCACAGTTACTATATGCGGTGATCCCAGTAGGTAGTGGCGCCAGTCATCAAAAGCTTGTTTGATCGCAAGGAGTTCTTTGTCCGGAGTAGGATAGTTGCGTTCCGCAGGTCCAAGGGATTTAGAACGGAATGCACAAGGACGAGTAACTCCATTTTCATCAGTTTGACATAGAACACCACCCGTTGCAAATTCAGAAGCATCTGTTTCGACATGGAATGGTTTGTGAGGATTGGGAGTGAGAAGGATAGATCCATTCACAAACATGTCTTTAACAGTGTTGAAAGCTTCTTCTGCTTCTGGGGTCCACTTAAATGCTACCGATTTGCGTAGAAGGTCATTTAGAGGACGGGTGATATTGGCGTAGTTCCTGATGAATTTTCGGTAGAAGTTTGCAAATCCTAAGAACTTTCTAACTTCACGTTGTGATGTTGGTGTAGGCCATTCTGCAATTCCAGCAAGTTTGTCTTCTGACATGGTAATACTGTTCTGGCTTATCGTCATTCCTAGGAATTCTATGGAGGTTTTCTTGAATTCACATTTCTCGGTCTTGAGATAAAGATTGTTTTCTTGGACTCTTTTTAGAACTTCAAGAGTCATTTTGTTAAGATCTTGCTTGTTATCAGAGAAAATGAGAATGTCATCCATATAGACAATAACCTCTGTACAACCAGGTTTGTCAATGAGGTCTTGGAAGATATGATCCATCATTGCCTGGAACGTTGCAGGAGAATTTGTCATTCCAAAGAACATAACAGCAGGTTCGAAAAGTCCAAATGGAGTTTTGAATGCTCCTTTCCATTGGTCTCCATCAAAGATGCGAACGTTGTTATATCCAAGACAAACATCCATTTTGGTGAAGTATTTAGCTCCATGGAGGTGATCCATAATTGAGCTGACATTGGGAATGGGATAGGCATTTTTCACAGTGTGGGAATTGAGGTAGCGATAATCTTGACATGGTCTAAGAGACTTTCCATCTTTCTTGTTGACGAAAAAGAATGGTGATGCCATAGGAGATTTGGATGGTCGGATGTATCCTTTGGCTAGGTTTTCATCAAGAAAGGTTTTTAATTCATCCATTTCAGCCGGTGCAAGGCGATATGGTTTGTAAGATTTTGGAGTGAAGGTTTCTTTTAGATCAATGCGATGATCACAAGGTCGTGATGGAGGAAATCATTCTGAGGCCTTCTTGTCAAAGACAGGAAGATATTTCCATAATGTTCTAGGAACTATTTCCTTTGGATCGGAAGATGTGGCTTTTGCATGCTTTTGAGATATAAGTTGGGATGCAGAAGTCTTGGCATTGATTTGTATGAGGCGGCCAGCCAATCCAGTGTCAAGGGTATCAGGGAGCGATTGTGCAGCAATGTGGAGGTTTTTAGGGACATCAATTGGGTCTTCACTGTAACAGGTGACTTCATTGATTGTGATGGAATTTTCAAGTTGGGAGCAGGAGATGGTTCTAGAAGATGGTGAACGCCATTGGAATGTTTTGGCAGTCCAATCAATGCTGGGATTGTACTGTTCCAAAAAGGAAAACCCTAGAATGGCGGGGTGTTTTCCAATTCCAATAACATAGGCATCTGTCTTGATGTTTCGACCATCAATGATACATTCCACAACTACTTTTTCAGTGATTGTTCCACTGATGTTTTCTGTTCCATCAACATTCGTGACAGTGATTGGAGGTTCCACAGGGATTCGTAGGAGGTTAAGGGAGTGTGCGGTTTTCTCGGAAATGAAGTTTCCTTGAGCTCCTGAATCAATCAGGGCATTGAGGGTAGCAATCTGGTGGGAGTGGTGATTTTGAAGATAGATGGGTAGATAAATAGATTTTTCGTTGCAGGACAGAATGAGAGGAATAATGGAAATGTTCACTGGAGGTGAATTGTCTGGTTCAGGAGAATAAATAGGGTCCGGTATGTCCATTGTCTTTGAAGTAGAGGAGTGAGTAGTACTAATGTCCAATTCATCATCTGTAAAGGAGAGATTGTCTGAGTCTTGAGAGTCTTCATAAATCACCGAAAGGATAGCGGAGGCTGGATGGGTTCGACTTGTCGCCTTAAGCAAAACCTGGCCTAAAAATTCAAATCTTCTTCATCTTCAATCAGTGTTGATGCCACTTTCATGAAGCTTCGGAATTTGTCAATTCCATTGTTCTTCTTCTTCTTTTTGAAAGGTCTGTTTGATGAGGATGATTTCTTGTTGCGGGGTTTGGAGGAGGAGGATTGATGTTTGGGGCATTCTCAGAAGAAATGTCCAGCATTTCCACATGAGAAGCAGACACCTCAGCTACAACGTTCCTTTTGCCGTTCCGTAAGGACCATTCCAAGAATTAATTCAGCTTCATTTTCTTCATCAGATTCTTCTGAATCGGAAGAGTCAAAATCTGGGATTCCAACTTCTTCATATTCATCATCGTCATATCGTCCAGCAGCATCAATCTCCATTGGTTCTCCTTGGGGTAACTTGGAGATGTTGAAGTTATGTCTCTGATAGCTTTTTGGAGGACAAGGTTTGTGGTTGATCTGACAGATAGCTTGATCAAGTTGGGTGGCAATGGTAGTCCATTCATCAAATGTAGTTGGTTGAGGGTAGCGAAGAGCAATGGCTTCTCGGATTTTAGGAGGGAGGGTAGAACAGAATGAATCGACTTTGTAGGTGTCATTGTCAATTCCAGCTAAGTCAAGAAGTTGTTTGATGTTATTAACATGATCTTCCATATTTTGCCAAGGAAGCATGCAATAAGTCTTGAGCTTGTTGCGAGCGTTGGCAGCTTCAGCATGGGGTTGGAAAGCTTGGTCGAGACTTGTGATAAAATCGTGCCATGTTCCATATCTGTATGTTCCAGCTTCTTCACCTCTATGAGAACTCAAATATTGCCTTTGGAAATGACCACAACTCCCATGAGTTAATAATTGGAGAACAACTGGTATGGCTTGTTCTGTTTGGATAGCACCGTTTCGAAAGTATTTGGGTTTCGATTGTAGGGCAAGGATGATGCTATCTTTCCAATTCTCATAATGGATGGGTTTTCCATCAAACTTTTCGATGGGAATATCAAACTTTCCATTGTAGTTTTCTTCGTTAGGTTGATCGGTCATTCTGGAAGGAGGACGAGCTGGGTTCCTGGGTGTAGGTGATTGTGCGTGAGAGTGGGTTTGTGAGTTTGAGTGGATAGAAGTGTCGTCAGGTGATGAGGGATTGGGATTGGGAGGATGAGTTCGGATAGGTGATGATGTGGGGAATAGATCTAGAGCAATGATCTTGTCGCGGACTGCATTTCTGAGGTTTGCAAGTTCGTTGCTGTAGAATAGAGTTTGGTTTTTGTCGACTTCGATATCAGTTGTAAGATTGGGGTTTTCGATGGTGGGTTGATAGAGTCCGTCAACTACCAAGTATAGGTCGTAGGTGTTGACTCAGATAAGAAGTGAGGTGGATTTATAGGGTAGTAGGAAACGGAAGATGTAGTGGATGTCGGCAGCGATTTGAGAACTTCCTGCTTCATTGAGTTCTTGAAATCATTTCCAGGTATTAACAAGACAACTTTGTTGGTCATTTGAAAGTTTGATTCTGGGTGGAAGGTACCTCCTGATTGAAGGAGTTCCAAAGGTTGTGCTGACCTCTGGGATTCATACAGCAGAGTCAAAGAGATCAACTAGTTCTTGTTCGTTTGCATCTCTGGATATGGGAGGAGGAGCGGGTGGTTGTCTGGAAGATGAGGGGGTGGAAGAGGAAATTCAGTGGGAGGCAATTGTGGAAACTTGGGGTGCTGCTTGCTAAAGGCAGCCCTTCTTCTTTAAGAGGGTATGTTCTCAGCCACTACTTGCTTAAGGTAGACCTGCTTGATGGCAATGTATGTTATCAGCCACTACTTGCTTAAGGTAGTCCTGCTCAATGGTGAGGTATGTTATCAGCCCGGATCTTGATCCTATGCATGAGGGTTGGTGCTAATTTTCCAAATAATGACAGTTGCAGGTTAGGCGGTTGTCAAAGGAAATAAAAGCAGAGGATTGCAGAGACTCTGGTTAGGAGTTCACACAGAGTTGGGTTGGGGAGGGTGACGAGTGCAGAGACCTGGGTTAGAGGTTTGCGGAGGAAGACGATGACAGAGATCCTAGTTAGGGATTTGTCGAGTTGTAGCTTAATACAATGTTGTAAACTTGCCTATACCTCCGTTTTGGTATAGATAATGCTACAATGGACCTCTTCAAGGTGCTCATAGGAGGAGAACGTCTACTCTTACTGAGACTACTTTCAGGAGATGACCTCCACAGTACTCTGACTGTAGATAACAGGTGTTCCTTACTAGTAAGCCGTTCATATAAGAGTTAGAGCTGACTCTGAGTTCTAGGGCTATCAAGGTAGAGGCAGAACAATGAAAGCAAGAAGAACAGAAGACTTAGAGTATTAAGCTGAAACTTAATCTCTGTCGCTGTCCATGTATTTATACAACTACAATGTACAGGTTGTAGGCTGTGCATGATACATGTGAGACAGGAGGGTGAACTATCTACTACTGAAACAATAAGTGAAATGGTAAGTGGAAGCACATAGAAACTACTAGTCCAAGGCTATGTGAAACGAGTAAGAGAAAGTACACTATTGTCCATCATTAGTTTTAATGATTAGTTGTGATAAATATGAAACTGTAACATCCATTCTCATTTGATTTTGTAAAATTTAGTGCATGCCAATACAAGTCAATGAGACCTTTTGCTCCTGCCATTGACCCTGAGCCCGGAGTCCACCATGATGGTGATGCTGAGACATCAAATCTTCAATAAATATATTTCTCCTTAGTCACTTTGAACTATCATGTCCATGTTCTGTTATACTCTTAGAGACCAGTAGATTCTGGGCACTGTCCATTCGGAAATCCAATCTTAAAATGATGAGGGTGAAATATGGAGAAAATGGTACAGTAAGTGCAAATTTCACAAGTGGATCAAAACTTGGTGACTATTACTTATTTAGGGAAATGATGAGAAAGGTGCTGACCCACACCCTCCCACACCCTCCTGCCTCAATACCACCTTTACATCCTTTAAGTACAATGGTATAAATTAGGCTCTGATTTTTATCGGAACCATAACCCATTAGTATTAACTCTGTATTCATGGCTTTACCTAAGTCAACAGAAGGAAATAGAAAGAACTATAGCAATAGTCATTTGCCATTTTATGAGTGTAGTTGTTATGACCACGAACCGTTAAGCTGAACACTCCTGGAACTTAAATGCTAGAGTGCAGTCATGTAGGAACGTGCGATCAATAAACACTCTGCTGCAATCTCAAGGCCTTTCAACCTAGTGACCGAGAGGTATGGAGACAGAGATGTATAAGGGCTACAACAGAAGAGATTAAAGCTTAGGGCTTTAATCATCTAATACAATGAGTATTTATACTATTCTAGGGATGTACCTATTAATAGCTACTAACTACGTATATCCCAAATACTCATCATCACTTTATAATCTACTCCATACACAATGCTAGAACTGTCAACAGGAGTGGGTGAGACATCGGGGTCGGGGACTATTTACTCCATATACAATGAAAGATTAGTCAACAGGAGTAAAATGACAAAACAGATAACTAATACTGGAGCTGGGGAAATGCAGACTTCTAAGCATAAGTGGAGTCTCATACTTAGTTCGACGTTAGGTCATAGCGATGTCATAGTGATGTCATTGGGGGAATAGTATGTCAGGCAGAGTCGTCCATGATGGTGTCGTCATTGGGAATGAGTTCAGGGAAGATGGCGAACAAGTCTTCCTTGGTGGTGGTGGTACGGGCCGGTGGTTTGGGTGGACTCGTAACAGTAGTTTGGTCACTGAGATAGCCAGTGTGCTCCGCAAAACATTTTTAATGTACTTGCTCAATGGATATAAATTTAATTTGCTAGTGCGCCTAGGTATTTTACAAACAACAGGCCTTATAAAAAAAGAGCATTTATATTTGTGTTGTTAGTTTTCTGTACCTATAGTACAGTACAATGTGATATGGTATATATAAGTTATATATTAGGTGTTCTCTCAATAAAGGCTACATTTCCATCCCCACCACTTTTCCATTTGGCCAATTATGAAAAACGGCACTTTTAAGCAAGATTCCATACTCATTCATTGTGTAGGTTGGCATTAATAGTGGTACCCTAATTGTACAGAGGAGGGAGTGTCCGAGTGAGTAGTGCACATAGGTAAACATTACCTATATATATATATTCTGGATGTTCAAGTCATGTGTAATTCATTTGATTTTGGACAACGACAAAAGTTTCGAGCTCATTTATGTTAGAAGTTATAAATAGACATGTTAAAACATTGATAAGAGATGGCATATAAGATAATATATACTGTCTATTTCTTGTAAGGTGTAGGCTATATATCAAACATTGTAATATGATAAAAGCTATTCATTCTTATACTATTGTTCTTTGATTATTTCACCAACTCATACTTCAAGTTCCTTAAAAGTTAAAAATGGTAGAGTTACTAGTCTTGACTTGAGTATCATCATGGCCTATGTGTTGGATCACATATAGAGCTGCTAGTATACAAAGGTACATGTCCACTTTTTTGTCAAATTAAGTTATGCTCTCTGTATATATCATGATTCTGAATGTCTCATACTGTCTCAAATCTTTGAAGATGCTAACTTTGTAAGAGCAAAAGTAATATTCTGCTAGTAGCCATGTATGTTTAGTGTCCTGTATACTATGGGTCACCGTATAGGTCTATTTACATGCATAGGTCTATTTACAGTGTACACACATAGTAAAGGAAGGAACTTTGTGAATTTCAAGATGAACTTACATGCATATGATGAGTCATGGAACACACTGTTGACTGAACATCTTTCGGCTCTCTAGAACAGTCTCCCAACTAAACAATATGGGTCTACAATGTGGAAAGATTACATGCAAAATTCGTGTATATCAAGGCAGCCAGTCAAAATTAGTCAAAGGTAAACAAAAACAGAGGGCCCATGTTGCATTCCACCGTGAGGGTATTTATGCACAGGTAAGGTCAAGTCCTCCCACACCTTTGTATATGAACCTTTCTAACTGATTGAAACTGAAATAGGAAGCACAGACTGCAGCCCAAGCTGATGGGTTTGAAGATGAATTTCCCTATGAGGGTGACTTTCCAATGGATGATGTTCAAGATATTGATGACCTCATGGATGGTAATGACGAATCACTGCTCAGCCATGCTGGTGGTGAGCTTCTTCAAATTATAACTGAAGAGCTTCAGAAGAACAGGTATATACTCCTGTGTACTCCCATTCTGGTTCTGTTCCATGATCATCTCTAACTTATGCCAATAATTATAGAGAGCCGCGAAAGGATACTAGGACTCAACGGGACCGAGCCCATTTACGCAATGACGGTTTCAACACACAGCTACAGGAGATGACTGATAGCTACTTAGAATGGAGTCGGAGGACCAATAATGGTCTGCAATGGCCCTCACATTCGAGCTCAGAGGGTGGGATTCAAGGCCATTATCTGGTCACTGTTGTTGATATATCTGGTGAGTGACCATCATTATCTAACTTTTCTACTGTAACAAAAGAAATCTATAGCTACCTATGATGAACAAATTCCTCTTCGCTCTGGTGATACAGGTATTGCTCTGGTGCTAGTAGCACATGGTCTCATACCCTGCTCACCATTCCAACCAACACTTGCAATTACCATCAACACACTTGAACTTTTCCGCATCCTTTCCCTTCAGTGCCCACATCTTGCCATTCAGAACTATGTCAAGATGCTTTGCTTTCATCATAATGTAAGTTAAATATATAATATCATATCATTAACTCATATCTAGTTTCTTAGAAGCCGTACCAACAACATTTAAACAAATAGTTTTCCATATGCCATGACTTACACCTTGCAATTCTAGAAGAAACGGAAGTATGGCTCCAAAAGGCACTTGGAAGGGACACTGACACATGGAGGTTACTCCATGCATGTCCATCTTGCACATACAAACTAAACAATGAGAAGAGCATGAAGTATAGCATGCTTTTCACAATGGATGGTAATAATTCACTCAAATGATTACCCAAACACAAGTATTTGAAGGATGTAGTGGAAATGCCGAATGGTAAAATTCAGCTGGTAGGGGTGACAAATGAAGTTGTGGATGGACGAAAGATGAAGAGTGACTATTATATCAGCAGAGAGGAGGTACAAAAATGGTTGCCTTCAAAAGGTCGTCTAAAGAAACAACAGGTGAGTAAATCTATCAATTTAATTAGCATTCAGCTAAGTTTACTTTTAACTATATAGCCAGCAATGGCAAAAGAATCACACCAAGGAAGCAGCTCAGAAGTTCATGATGAAGAGGTTAATCTGATTTTTAATACATATTTATCAATCATTTACTCACCAATTATCAGCTTGATAGTCCTTGCTCTGGTCAATGGAAGAACATGTCTGAGCAAGCAACAGCCAAGTCACTTGGTATCTTTGATGAGAGTAGAATATTTGTATCCTTATGTTGACATGGGTTTATCTTAGTGTATACTGACATGGTGAAGAGTGGTGAAGGGTACGTACTCTTCTTTCTTTCTTTTTTTAACACAAACTGATATCTTGGATTAGTACTCAGTACCCTTTTGCAGTTGTAGAAAGGTTAATGGATGTTTTTGGGTCAAACCTCGCAGGAGGTTATGACATTGGGTGTCGATTCAAAATATCCCTTGACAATAGTGGACTTGGAGAATGAGCTCGAGAGTTAGCATACACCTCGTTGGTTGGAGCATTTCATGGTCACACTCACAACCATCTCTGCCAATTATCTTACTTATCAACATATGTGGAGGGTCTTGGACTGAGTGACTTAGAAGGATGTGAACGGCTGTTTTCATGTTCTAATGATTTGGCCACCACCACGCAACACTCGAGTACATTCCACCGACAGCAACACATCACAAATTATCTGAAACACCTTGATAAAACAGATACGTATGAAGGACTAAGTGTGTTACATTTTTCTCTGATCTAAATAAATTCTAAAACAATTGTTATTCATAGGTAAATTTCTGGTAACAAATTTCAAATGGGCAAAAGCTATATTAGCGGATGCACCTTCCTTTGAAAAAGTAAAACAAGAAATGGGCATAACAGATAACTCGGTGTTTGAAGAATGGCTTACAGAAGAGCAGCAGTATTTGTCGAGTAGGGGGAAGGAATCCATGGTAGACACTTGGGAGATGCAATATCAGTGTGCATTGGTGGAGCTGATGGATGTCTGGTGAGTTTAAGTCTAGGCTGAGATTTGTTCAATATCTCACAATAATGATTACAGAGACAAGCTTGCTACTGTCAGACAACAACACGTGACCGAACAAAGTATATAGTATCACATCACGAACTAATGTAGCCTCAGTCTTCTATCACACCGAGACTGAGGTAAGCCACAACACTTGTAACTATATACGCATGTAACTTACACATTACTGTAGTATTCGGGTATCGTGTATAGGTATGAACAATACAGTCTTCTATCACACCGAGACTGAGTATTCGGGTATCGCGTATAGAGAAATAACAGGTTATGGGCCTTTATTAAACTCAAAGTACACGCATACAACGACACCTCACAAGTGATATTATACAAGGAATATGATAAGGAGTGCCAGACTCAGTATTGACAACCTATTCTCAACGTCACCACTCACAGAATACGAATCTGACATGGAATCTGTCGCTGGAGATCAGGAGGTCCCTGCCCATGGACAAAGCCATCAGTCTGATGATCACTCAGATCATTCCGACAACGAAGAGCACCTGCTTGACCTTGAACAGTCCCCACGAGCGCTACCTCTTGATGATAACGACAACTTCTCTCTCACCCTTTCTCCTCGTAGAGACGTTCGTGCGAATGCACGATGCGACTCTCGTCTCAGTTCTCGTGCGGATGCACCAGACACTGACCGTCCAGCAGGACCTTCCATCTTTACACGCATTCACAGAACTCTTGACCCACCATTCAACCCTACTTCCAGAAAACCCACATCCAACCCCACAGTTCCTCCCATCTTCAATGACCCCGACGTAGCCCGCATTCTTACCGACCCTGACTTGCCAAAACTCCTCAACTGGTTGAAAAACAATAGTAGTATCACAACCAAATGCACGCGCCCCCCCCCCACCTCCCACACTACCAACCGTTGACGCAGTACCACCCCTTGGCTCTCATAACTGGAACAAGACTATATTGGAGGAATCCAAACACAACTGGGATGACTGGAAACAGGACATCACACAACATTTGGAAACGAATGGAGTCGACGACTATCTTTTTGGAAGAGAATATTATCCCTCCCCAAACACAGACATAGTCAACTATCAAAGATGGAAGAAGAACCATGCGATGATATGCGGATTCATTAGAGGCACCATATGCAAATCGGAGACAGTAGATTTCCTCAACATCCGACAAGCAAAAGAATTATGGACACATTTGACTGCCCACTATGACCAATTCCCCACCTCTTCCAAACTCCAAGTCTTCCGTGATCTTTTCAACTCCCCCTTCTCTAACTCCAAAGGCATCCTTGAACTACAATACCGACACCTTGTCATAGACGTCAAATGACTATTCTCATATGGCATGCCTACGGAGCAAGAATTCATCCTCTACATTCTCATGCATAACCTCAACAACCCAGAAACCATAGACCTGTACAATAAAGCGGACGTCGTCATGGCTAGCAACCGAAATGCCAACCACACTGATATCTTCTCCCTTATCCAATCTTACGACAACGATAAGAAGAAATCTGTCACCGACTCTGCTCTATTAGCTACCACCTCATCAAAACAGAAAAAACCTGTCCCCCGCTGCACAAACTGTAAACGTAAGGGACATACCCAACCTTTCTGTATCTCTAAAGGTGGCGGTTTTGAGGGAAAATCTATTGAGGAAGCTCTTGAGGCTCAACAGAAGAAGGAGGTTAAGAAAACGGACAACAAAGCATCAGGACTTTGCACATGGGCTTATTCAGCCTCTGGATATACTTAAGTCACTTAACTTACTTAAGTTTAGTTGCCCATCCTTTGGAATAATTTGGTCAAGTACATACAAGGACATTCCAAGTGTCCCAAGTTTGCGAAAAAATCTTGTTAATTTATACTAATAACTAGTATATTTGTTTGGTTAATGATATTAATGATGAGTTGTTATTTTATCAATAATCACATCACTTATGTTCCCAGATTTGGACTTGACGAAAAATCGCAAAATCGGACTGTCACATGGTCACTCTCACCACCACATGTGACAGAACACGTTGCATCAGCAGTGAACATCACGAAGGCCACAACTTCTACTTATCACCACTTGGGGTAATTCTGCCACTATGCCCTCATTTCTTGACGGAACTTGACGCGTTGTAGCTCGCTCGCTGGAATCGTCTCGACATTACGCATTGAACAGGCCTATGTACGCGTGATATGGTGGGGTTTTCATTTTTCTTATATGGTATGTCAATTTT
This sequence comes from Coprinus comatus, assembly GCA_034638255.1. Classification (NCBI taxonomy): domain Eukaryota; kingdom Fungi; phylum Basidiomycota; class Agaricomycetes; order Agaricales; family Agaricaceae; genus Coprinus; species Coprinus comatus. The sequence goes on from JAWPGT010000089.1 coordinate 50,804, forward strand.
GACCATTTTTATTATGTATCTTACTCATTTAGTCATGTATCGGCGCGTTCTTGGGCTCTCCAGGACACCCTCAACGTCCCGCTTCAAACGTATGTACAAATACGCGTCCTAGTGCAGTAACCATGCTATAATATGAGTTTTATTGTTGGTAAGTCATCTCTGACTGTTTTTCTTCTCTATCACTCATTCCCCTACATAAAGGAATGTTCTTAGGCTCTCCGGAACCACCTCGACGTCTACTGTAGGGTAGGAGGGCTAGGTGATGAGGTGGCATGGTGTATACCCCATGAAGGGGGGTTTCTTCTCTGGTGAGTCATTATCTGTCTTAAAGGGAGTATTTTACTAATTTCTCATTCCCTCCTGCACTCCATGGCACGTTCTTAGGCTCGTCTTAACCACGCGTTTCACGTTTATTACATCCCCGACTTGTACACGATATGGAGAAGTGCTGGATATCTAGTGACCTGACCTTCTAAGGTCTATCATGTAAGTACACTCTTCACTCTACAACTACTAACACAGTCAATTTCGCACCATACACCACGTCTTTAGGCTTGTTGGAACCGCATTGAGGAGACAAATCGATAGAGGGTAGTACAGCGCGATATGGTGGAGTATTCATCAGTCGAAGGTATGTTCTCTAACTTTTACACTAATCCCCTTATTTTACTGATATCTCACTCCCTCCTGCACTCCATAACATGCTTTTAGGCTCGTCTTAACTACACGTGTGTCCTCCATTACACCCCCAACTTGTACACGATATGGAGAACAGCTGGATTTGTAGTGACCTGATCTTGTGGTGAGTACCTATCCAATCTAATACCCCTCTTGATACTCAATACTTATCAGAATTTTATGTTCTTAGCATCGTTGGAACCGTCTCGACAACGCCGTTCGAACGCACCTACCCACGTAAATCCCTGCTCAAAACTCGTGTCGTGATAACCAGTTCTTTATTTTGCTAAATAGGTTCTATAATAAGTAGATATTCTTGTAATTTTTTTTATCCTTATTTCGGTACATTACTGTAGTATATACTATGAATATAACTTGTTTTTGCTCACGAAAAACCTACTTCTACCCTTTTAAGCACCTGAATTCCTGAATATATCTAATAATTGATTTTGAACAAGTGAAATTAAGCTCTAAATAAGTTTGAATATGTAGCCTTAAGTTAAAACAAGGAAACCCAAGGTAGAGGGGACCTACTTGGATTTACTTGGAATCTAATTCCAAGTATTCCAAGTAAATTCAAGGTCCGAAAAATATTTTCTTGGAATGCACTTATTCTCCCTTGGATTGGTTTCCAAGGAAGAATAAGGAACTTTAAGCCCATGCGCAAAGTCCTGATGAACGGCAACATATTCTGCTTCTGTGGTGGATATAGCAATGGTCTTTTGTTTTCTGGATGCCCAGGATACAAGACCACTGCCAAGAGAGAAACCATAGCCCATAGTGGAACGTCTGGTGTCAAGACAGTCTGTGTAAGAAGAGTCACTGAAGCCTATAAGTGAAGCTGGGTGTTGAGCAGTGGATTGAATTTCGGTTCCATTGGAAGAGAAAGCATTGCGACCACCTAGCCAGAGTTTCATGCCTCTTGTAGTGTAGAGGTAGCGAGCACACCTTAGAGCAGATTCCCAATGAGAAGATCTAAAGCAGTCAAGATATTGTGATAACTTGGCGACAGTGTAGGCGACATCAGGCCGAGTTCCCATAGCAATATACATCATAGACCCAACAAGAGAGCGATAAGGTAACGATTTGACTTCATCGTCTGGGATATCATCAGAAGTGGGTTTATGCAGTTTGATAGAAGGATCCATGGGAGTGTGAGTAGGTATGATGGGGGATGTGAGGAATGATGAGGCAATCTTTTCTATGAGAGCTTTCTGTGATAAAGCTATATGACGATTAGGTCTGTCACGTTCAACTGCAATACCTAGGACAAATTCGAGTGGATTGATTTTGAATTCCCATTTGGTGGAAAGGTCTTTTTGGAATTCGGTCGAGGCACTAGGGGTTGAGGATGCAAGTAGGAAATCATCAACGTGAAGGTTGGTAGCGACCTGACCTTGTTCTGTGGACCTTGTATATGTGCATGGTTCACATTTGAGTCTATCAAACTCGAAATCATCAACCATTCCACTATCCACTGTTTTATACCAAACCCGACCACTTTGCTTCAAGCCATATAAACCTTTTACAATCTTCCATACCCAATCCGATGGAGGTTTGTCTTCTGGTTCAAAACCGGAAGGTTGCTCCATGTATTGTGATTCTGAGTCAGGGAGGGTGCCATTAAGATAAGCTGTTGTGATGTCGAGTTGTTCAAGTTCCCAGTCGTTGACAGCGGCAAGATGACATAGTGTTCTGATGGATTCTAGGCATGTTGTAGGGGAGGTGGTATCGTGATAATCGAGACCATATATCTGTTGGAAACCTCGTGCTACAAGACGTGCTTTATATCAGTAGACAGCTCCAGAGCCATCAGTTTTAGGGACAAGGACCCATTTACCAGTCATAATTTGGCGTTCTTTTGGGACATTAGAGCGGCGTACATACTCGAAGACATTGTGTTTTGTAAGAGATTCCAACTCATTTTCAACAGCCTTTTTCCATTCAGCAGCTTGAGGGGACTTCATAGCAGCCTTCAAGGTAGGGGGAGCAGTTGGTAGGATGGCATTAATCTGATGTTCATTGTTGGGGATAGCTGATAGTGCTATGGAAGTGAAATCTTCAGAGATGAAGTCAGTGTCGGGTTTATCAGTGGAGATAGCAGACGTGATATGTGAACGTAGCAGTCTGCGTTGTTTCTTTAGTTTCTTCCTGATGTGTTTGGGTATGTGTTGTTGTGGTGGGTCTGATAGTGTACATTGCAAAGCGTGTTCAACAAGAGGGGAGGAAGATAAAGATGGTGGTGGGTTGCCAGCAAGTCTGGCAGAGCGACGTGGTGGTTCAACCGTAGGTGCGATGGCATCATCAGGAGTGACGTTTGTGGGAATATCTACGACATGGTGATTGGGAGAGACGTGTGGAGTAGATTGCCATGTTTCGATAAAGTCGACATGGTATGATGATATGACCTTGTGGGAGGATTTGTGGTATAATCGGTAAGCTTTTGCATCTTCAGCATAACCAATCAAGATACACTCAACACTTCTAGGCGCTATTTTAGGGTTGTGTTTGTTCATGATGAGAGTGAATGCTCGACAACCTATTTCGCGTAGATGGGAGAGGTCTGGTTTTCGAAGGAACCAGGCCTGATAAGGTGTCATGTTGATGGATCTGGTATATGTTCGGTTTGTGAGATAATGGGCAGTGAGGATGAATTCATCCCAACGGTTTTCAGGAAGGTCACATTGAATACGCATTGATCTTGCTTTATTCATGATGGTGCGATGATATCTCTCCACTTTCCCAATATGAGCAGAGGTGTAAGGTGCTGTGAGTTGGTGTTGGTAACCATTCAGGGAACACCAGGCCTTCATAGCATCAGATTTTAGTTCACCATTGTCAGTACGGATGATGCCCATCTTTAGACCACATTCACGTTCAGCCATCATAGCCCAGGACTTGAGAGTGGGTAACGCATTCGATTTATGGGGTAATAAGAAAGTCCAAGCGTAGTTACTACAATCATCAACGATATTCATGAAGTACTTGCTCCCAGTAGCTGATTTCACTGCCTGAGGACCCGCAAGGTCTACGAAAACTATTCCCAGCCGTGTGGGACATCTGCCATTAGATCGTGTTGAGGGAACTGACGATCGGGTCTGTTTGCCAAGAATACAATCACTACACTTTGTCGGTGATTTGGATAGATCAACCGTCATACCTGTGACTGATTTGAGGTTTGCCATTTGGTAGAGTGAATGAGTATTGGCGTGACCTAGACGTTTGTGCCAGACATTGAGGTCTGGTGTTGGTGAGGCAAGGTTGCAGACGTCGATGGTGGAAGAAGATCCTTCAAGTTTCCATAATTTTCGGCCAGGAATGCGGGGGCTGTCAATGTGTGAATCGGGGAGATGAATGCGAGCAACGTCTTTCATGAAGTGGATGGTGCAGGAAAGGTCATCGATGAGCGAGCCAATAGAGACAAGGCGGGTAGTCACTTGTGGAATATAAAGAGCGTTACGGAGTGTGATAGAGCCGGAAGAGCTTGTGACGGTGATATCTCCCATGGCATAGGCATGTGCAGATGAGCCATTCATTCCAGTTACTGTTTTACCTGGAATGGACCGCATATTAGAAAAGTCTGTGATGTGCGGGGACATGTGAATGGTGCAGCCGGAGTCAAGTATGAAAGGATGGATATTGGGTGACTCAGATGCGATAAGGGCTGGGTCATCTGTATGTAGATCCACGGTGCAGTGATGACTGACATCAGGTAGGTCGGAAGTGAACCAAGCGAATTCTTCCATGTCTTCGATGGACATAGAGTCAGCAAGAAGGGAAGGGATTTCTTCAATAGTGGCAAAGTGAGCAACTTCCTTCTTCTCAGGTATAACTTCATCAGGACTTTGCGCATGGGCTTAAAGTTCCTTATTCTTCCTTGGAAACCAATCCAAGGGAGAATAAGTGCATTCCAAGAAAATATTTTTCGGACCTTGAATTTACTTGGAATACTTGGAATCTAATTCCAAGTAAATCCAAGTAGGTCCCCTCTACCTTGGGTTTCCTTGTTTTAACTTAAGGCTACATATTCAAACTTATTTAGAGCTTAATTTCACTTGTTCAAAATCAATTATTAGATATATTCAGGAATTCAGGTGCTTAAAAGGGTAGAAGTAGGTTTTTCGTGAGCAAAAACAAGTTATATTCATAGTATATACTACAGTAATGTACCGAAATAAGGATAAAAAAAATTACAAGAATATAAGAACTGGTTATCACGACACGAGTTTTGAGCAGGGATTTACGTGGGTAGGTGCGTTCGAACGGCGTTGTCGAGACGGTTCCAACGATGCTAAGAACATAAAATTCTGATAAGTATTGAGTATCAAGAGGGGTATTAGATTGGATAGGTACTCACCACAAGATCAGGTCACTACAAATCCAGCTGTTCTCCATATCGTGTACAAGTTGGGGGTGTAATGGAGGACACACGTGTAGTTAAGACGAGCCTAAAAGCATGTTATGGAGTGCAGGAGGGAGTGAGATATCAGTAAAATAAGGGGATTAGTGTAAAAGTTAGAGAACATACCTTCGACTGATGAATACTCCACCATATCGCGCTGTACTACCCTCTATCGATTTGTCTCCTCAATGCGGTTCCAACAAGCCTAAAGACGTGGTGTATGGTGCGAAATTGACTGTGTTAGTAGTTGTAGAGTGAAGAGTGTACTTACATGATAGACCTTAGAAGGTCAGGTCACTAGATATCCAGCACTTCTCCATATCGTGTACAAGTCGGGGATGTAATAAACGTGAAACGCGTGGTTAAGACGAGCCTAAGAACGTGCCATGGAGTGCAGGAGGGAATGAGAAATTAGTAAAATACTCCCTTTAAGACAGATAATGACTCACCAGAGAAGAAACCCCCCTTCATGGGGTATACACCATGCCACCTCATCACCTAGCCCTCCTACCCTACAGTAGACGTCGAGGTGGTTCCGGAGAGCCTAAGAACATTCCTTTATGTAGGGGAATGAGTGATAGAGAAGAAAAACAGTCAGAGATGACTTACCAACAATAAAACTCATATTATAGCATGGTTACTGCACTAGGACGCGTATTTGTACATACGTTTGAAGCGGGACGTTGAGGGTGTCCTGGAGAGCCCAAGAACGCGCCGATACATGACTAAATGAGTAAGATACATAATAAATGGTCAAAATTGACATACCATATAAGAAAAATGAAAACCCCACCATATCGTTCACTGCTGATGCAACGTGTTCTGTCACATGTGGTGGTGAGAGTGACCATGTGACAGTCCGATTTTGCGATTTTTCGTCAAGTCCAAATCTGGGAACATAAGTGATGTGATTATTGATAAAATAACAACTCATCATTAATATCATTAACCAAACAAATATACTAGTTATTAGTATAAATTAACAAGATTTTTTCGCAAACTTGGGACACTTGGAATGTCCTTGTATGTACTTGACCAAATTATTCCAAAGGATGGGCAACTAAACTTAAGTAAGTTAAGTGACTTAAGTATATCCTGTAAGCGCAGGAACGTAGAGGACGACGAGACGGACGCGACGACGAAGGAATGAAAGGAATCGGTCAAGAAATGAGTGAGATATTAAGCAAGTACTGCAGACACTTGTATTAGACTAGAGTATAGGATAACATTATTATTACTCACCTGCAGACACTTGTATTAGACTAGAGAGTCTTCATGTGTCTGCAGGACGCTTCAGCTATGTGTGACGTGACACTGTGATGTCACAAAGATCGCAAATCATGTACAAGTCCCAATCAACAGATAATGTCCAACCACAACTCACAGAAGTGCTAACCTTAGGGACTGTCTAGAGCAATCCTGACATACCCCCCTGATCTAGCCAGTCCAGAAAACAAGAGAAAAAGAAAAGGAATAGTGATGAAAAAGGAATTATGATGAAAGTCCAAGAAGAGGAATAAAATGAGTGACAGCTTTTGGTTCAACGGCCTTGGTGAAGATATCGGCAACTTGTTCAGAGGTGGGGATAAAGATAGGAGAAATGATCTTGTTGTATACAGCATCCCGAAGCCAGAAAAAGCGCAAGTCCAATTGCTTCATACGTCCATGATGTTCAGGATTCTTTGAGACTGTGATAGCGGATTGATTGTCGATATAAAGGATAGAAGGGGAAGTGAGGGAGTACCCAAACTCAGACAGAATATTGCGCATCCACATGATTTCCTTTCCAGCTTCAACAGCGGCGACGTATTCAGCTTCCGTTGATGAGAGGGTGACAAGACTTTGACGTTTTGAAGACCAACCAACAGCTGCACCACATACCAAGGTAACGTAACCACCAGTGGCTCTTCCAGTTTGTAGACAGGCACCATGAGAAGCATCAGAGTAGGTAGTGAAGAGATCCTTCGAGGCCATGTCACCTTTGTAAACCAGCTTGTAGTCCATCGTCCCTTTCAAGTAACGAAATAGGTGCTTGACGGCAGCCCAGTGACTCGGACCAGGATTGTGATTGAATCTCCCAAGATAGGAGACAGCAAAGGCGATGTCAGGACGAGTCATGGTAGCGAGATATTGGAGGGCACCAACAGCGCTGAGATAGGGTGTGTCTTTCATAGCGAGCCTGTCATCTTCAGTGACCGTAACAGTGGATAGATTGAGACCAGGAGCGAGAGGAGTCTTCACGGGTTTGCAGTCAGACATCTGGAAGCGTTCGAGGAGTTCCTTGACATATTTCTCTTGCGAGAGCGAAATAGAGCGATTAACAGGATCTTGATCAACTTTGATAGCCAGTAACCATGAGGTAGCACCGAGGTCACGAAGATTGAAGTGAGTTGAGAGCTCGTTGATCGTATCATCCATCGCCTTGTCATCCTTCGAAGCAAGAGTAATGTCGTCAATGAAAATGGGAACAATGACCTTGACTGGACCCTTGGAGTAGATGTAGACAGAGCTGTCGGATTGGAGTCGGGTATATCCCAGGGATGTAAAGACTGAATGAAGTTTCTTGTTCCATTGTCGAGCTGCTTGTTTGAGACCGTAGAGAGATTTCCGTAGTTTGAACACCATATCAGAAGTACCGTAATGATAGCCTTCAGGTTGACGCATATAGATGTCTTCCTCGAGATCACCGTAAGTGAAGGCTGAGGAGATGTCGATGGAGCGTAACTTGTAACCTTCTTTGGCGGCAAGGGCGATGATGAGGCGAAGAGAGGCGGGACGGAAAGTGGGGGCGAAGACTTCAGTGTAGTCATATCCGGGACGTTGAGCATAACCTTTAGCAACAAGACGAGCTTTATACCGTTCGATAGACCCATCAGGATTATCCTTAACCTTATAAACCCAACCAGACTTGATCGCTTTCTCACCACGAGGTAAATGAACCAATTCCCATGTTCCATTTGCTTCCAATACCGAGTACTCCTTGTCCATTGCAGCCTTCCATAAATGTGCATCAGGAGCATTCATTGCCGCCTTGTATGATTCTGGGTTACCAGAGTGTGTGTTGGCAGCAAATTCCATTTCTACAAAACCCTTTCTCTCATCTACTGCTAACAGCCCAAATTCTTCATCATCGTCATCATCTCCATCCTCGAAGTTGAGAGGTTGCCGTTCTAGTTGCTGACGAAGGTTTTCTGCAGCTTTCCACGTAAGTCGTCGAACTCGACTACCTCGTCTACGAAGAGGTGGTACAGCTGGGAGAGGTTGTTGATGAGGAGGAGTTGAAGGAGGAGGAGGTGGTGTAGCTGGTTGAAGGTGAGGTGTTGATGGTGGAGAGAGCTTTGGAGAGAGTGGTGGAGAAGGTGATGGTGAAGATGGGACAGAGACCGGAGGATGAACAGGAGCAACGGGAACTTGAGATGAAAGTGATGTTGTATGCTCGATGATACCCCCCTCATCCTCGGGAAATGGCATATCGGGAAGTGTAGGTGTAGTCGAAGTAGATGATGATGAGGAAGGTAATGGAGGTGACAGAGAAAAGTCAGGAACATTACTCATCTTCACTCTTGAAAGACCTGGAAAATAGCGTTCATCGAAATGAGCAGTTTCAGAGATGATGACTTTTCGAGTTGTAGGATTGTAGAACTTCCATCCTTTATATCCATGCTCATACCCCAAGAAAATACACTTCTCCATATGAGGTTCAAGAGATGTACGTCGATCCTTCTGTATGAAAACATAAGCAGTACATCCCCAAACTCGAAGATGAGATACGTCAGGTTTGCGTTTGTAGAAAGCCTCGAATGGGGTGGTGTAAGGAAGTGGTGAAGTGGGGAGAAGATTCCAGACATGGACCATGGCTGCGAGACATTCACCCCAGAAGGAAGGAGGAAGACCAGATTCTGAAAGCATCGTAGTGATACGTTCACCCATCGTTCGATTAGCACGTTCGGCGAGACCATTTTGCTGAGGTCGGTTACGAGTAGAGTGCCTTCGTTCGATCCCACATTCAGTTGTGAATGAGAGAAATGCGTTCGACATGTATTCACCTCCCTTATCATCTTGAAGCGCTTTGATCTTCACTCCGAGTTGGTTTTCTGCCCATGCCTTAAAGCGTTTGAAAGCGTCGAAGGCTTCTGACTTCGCCTTGAGAAGAGCAATACAGCGAAATCTGGTGGCGTCATCAATGAAGGTGATCCAGTACTTGAAACCTTGAGCTGTGGATGTAGGGAGAGGACCGTGAAGATCAGAGTGAACGAGTTCGAGTGGAGAGCGATTATGATGAGTTGAGGGAGGGAATGAGGTCGAGTGCATCTTCCCAGCAAGGCAGGGCTCACAGATGGGGTCAGGAGAGGTGTTCGAAACGAGGGAGAGGCCAGTGACGAGGTCTTGATCAATCATCTTCTTTACATCAGCATAATTGTGGTGAATGAAGCGTCTATGCCATAGGGTGAGGTCCAGAGGGAGTGTGGATGCCGAAAATGCACTCTCAGCAGCGATGACAGTGCCATTAAGATGAGCAGAGTTGTTGGGGTTGATAGTGGCAGTGAAAAGAGTAGTTCTGGATTTTCGGAAGGAAAGGGAGTGAGAAGAGATGTTGATGTTAAATCCCTTGTGCCGAGCCAGGTATAGGCAAGCTAGGAGGTTGCTTCCAAGGTCAGGAACGTGTAGGACTCGCGAAAATTCCACCACTCTAGCCTTCTTTCCCTTCAAGATAGGTTCAAACATGACAGATCCCATTCCAACAGCATAGACAACAGAATTATTTGCTAAGCGGATAGGGATGTTGGTAGGCGTGTAGTCTTTGATCCAGTGACGATGAGGAGTCATGTGTGATGTTGCACCGGTGTCGACAAGCCATTGGAAGTCTGCATGAACCTGGAGAGGGTTGGAAGAGGAATGGATAGAGGTTGCACTGCCAGCGAACTCGGTGATCGTAGAGAGATCGGCGTCGCGTGAAATTTGGCATGAGTGTAGAAAGGATAGTGACGGACATGTGTGCGAGGTTTGACGTGGTTCCGACCGTTCATTCGCGAGGAATTGGGCTTTTCGTCTTGCCTTCTCAAAACTAGTGCATGTGACCTGAGAGTGGCCTGTAACTTCGCAAAAATCACATTTGGAAGTTGGGTAATCGGCCTGAGGTGTAGCTGATGTTCTTGAGGGAAGGGTAGAGTGCTGAAATCCCAGCTCCCGGATGGAGGCAACCTTTGGTGTGGGGTATAAACACACCATCTAGGATAAGGATGGGAAAAGGTGGTAATAAATAGATATCGCGATTTCTTGAAGTCCTAAAGCACGGGGCCCATAACCTGTAAGCGCAGGAACGTAGAGGACGACGAGACGGACGCGACGACGAAGGAATGAAAGGAATCGGTCAAGAAATGAGTGAGATATTAAGCAAGTACTGCAGACACTTGTATTAGACTAGAGTATAGGATAACATTATTATTACTCACCTGCAGACACTTGTATTAGACTAGAGAGTCTTCATGTGTCTGCAGGACGCTTCAGCTATGTGTGACGTGACACTGTGATGTCACAAAGATCGCAAATCATGTACAAGTCCCAATCAACAGATAATGTCCAACCACAACTCACAGAAGTGCTAACCTTAGGGACTGTCTAGAGCAATCCTGACATATCCAGAGGCTGAATAAGCCCATGTGCAAAGTCCTGATGTTGCTGAGACTACTCGTGAATCCCTCTGGTTACACCAATATCTCTTGGAATTAGGACACCAATGTACTTTATCAACAGTCATTTTCTGTGACAACAACAGTGCTATCTGTCTATCCGGCGACCCTGTTGACCATGGCAACTCGAAACATGTAGATGTCAAGTATCACTTTATTCGACAACAGGTCGACAGACACACTGTAGACATCTGGCGAGTGGACTCAGAGCACAATATGTCAGAATGGTAGAGAGTGATGTTGAGAATGAGAGTGAAGTTGAGAGAGAGTTAAGCTCAGACACAGACACAGACACAGAAAGAAGGGAATTGATTGGATGGTTTGTGTTATGACCACGAACCGTTAAGCTGAACACTCCTGGAACTTAAACGCTAGAGTGCAGTCGTGTAGGAACGTGCGATCAATAAACACTCTGCTGCAATCTCAAGGCCTTTCAACCTAGTGACCGAGAGGTATGGAGACAGAGATGTATAAGGGCTACAACAGAAGAGATTAAAGCTTAAGGCTTTAATCGTCTACTACATTGAGTATTTATACTATTCTAGGGATGTACCTAATAATAGCTACTAACTAATTATAACCTAATACTCGTCATCGCTTTATAATCTACTCCATACACAATGCTAGAACTGTCAACAGGAGTAGGTGAGACATCGGGGTCGGGGACTATTTACTCCATATACAATGAAAGATTAGTCAACAGGAGTAAAATGACGAAACAGATAACTAATACTGGAGCTGGGGAAATGTATACTTCTAAGCATAAGTGGAGTCTCATACTTAGTTCGACGTTAGGTCATAACGATGTCATAGTGATGTCACTGTGATGTCACCGGGGAATGGTATGTCAAGCGGAGTCGTCCATGGTGTCGTCATTGGGAATGAGTTCGGGGAAGATGGCGAACAAGTCTTCCTCGGTGGTAGTGGTATGGGCCAGTGGTTTGGGTGGACTCGTAACATTACTTCCTTCCTTAAGGGGAATGTCCTCATTCTCAACTTCAGAGGTCTCTGCAAGGGGAGCCAGTGATGTTGGCTTCGGCGACGGGGTCGTAGTCTTCTCCAAAGTCTCGTCCAAAGTCTTCTTGATTTGATCCAGTACTCTGGCGTGAGCGGCGGCGTGCTTGGCGAGAGTGGGAATGGCATCGATGATGTCTTTCACTGCGAGATCCAGTCGGAATCGGGGTACGGGGTCCTGTCGATCGTGAGCGGCGTATCTCTGGTGGTTCATGAATGCTAGGACGCGTTGTCCCTCGATTGATTGGTCGTTGTGTCGGTTGCTGTTGTAAAAGTGTCCTATCTCCTTGTAGAATGTTACTGTTCGTTTTATCGGCAGGGCGGAGTTTAGGGTTTTGGATGTAGTGCTCCTCAATAACGGAGGTCGGGATGGTGTTGGAAGGGAGGCCTTTGTACTTGTTGCGGGAGCAATGCTTGGCATAGTGGCCTGGAGCAGTTTGCTTACAGTGGTTGCAGAAAGTAACTTTCGCAATGTGGTAGGAAGTGGTTATGTCCGTTACATGCAGGGCACCGACGCTGTGTGGATTTAATTGGTGGCATGTATGGGGTCTGGGGACATTGGCTGGGAACGTTTGGTGGGATAGTAGGTTGGTCAGGTAGTAGCTTTCCTGAGTGGTCAGGTTCCGGGCCCATTGTTCGAGCATGTAGTGGTTCCTGAGGAGGGGTGTGAGTCGCTTCCGAGTCTCTAGAAAGGATTCCGTCCCTTCGAGTCTCAAGGTTGCTAGTGCTAACATATCGTGGTCCAAAACTAACGCTGAAGAGCGAAGGTCTTGAATTTCGGGATCTGTCAAGATCCTGGAAAAGCTGGTGGAGGCTAGCATGCTCTGGTTGTGAAAAACCATTCGATTGGAGTTTTTGACAAGTGTGGGCCAAGGTGTCCCAAAGGTACAGTTCCTTAGCTCTTTGAGGAAAGTAAGCAGATAGGTCTTCCCGAAGGGTGTGAAGGAGTGTGCGGCGTTCAGAGTTGTTTCGATGAACGGATTCGAGGTCAGCGATGTATGTTTCGCATGATAGTCGGAATCGAACAAGCTGAGTGTCAGGGGAATACGGGAGAGGGATGCGTGTGGTGGAACCATTGGTAGGAGCCAAGGTTTGGGTTGGGAGTACGGTGGAGGGGGCATTGGTGATAGTAGTGATGGGTGTATTGGGAGGAGAGTAGAGCATTGAACTGGGGATTTGGTCAGAGTCCGTGTCTCTTTTTATAATCTTTTAGGATTGCTCCTGAATTGGTAAGATTCGATTCAGGCTCCCAAGAATCTTCCGTAGAAGAGTATCCTTTCCAATGAACAAGATACCGTCTTGTCCTCGGGTTCCTCGGTGGTTCAGGATATTTTCGACTTCGTATTCTTCTTCTCCATTTACGATGTCTGGAGGTGGTGCTGTAAACATTTTGCCATATACGTCATTCTCTTTGACAGGAGTGAGGAGTTGGATATGGAATTTGTTGTGGATCCTCACGTCATTGGTAACTCTAGCTCATAGGTGGTTGTTCCTATTTTGCGTAGAATTTTGAAGGGGCCTTCTCGGCGTTGTGCCATTTTCTTCGATTTGTATTTGATTTGGAGTTTCTGTTATCGAGCCAGACCCGTTGTCCTGGTTCTAGGGTTGGTAATGGTCTGTTCGATCGAGCGGCCATAAGTTGACGCATATGTTCATGAGCTTCTTGAGCTTGTTCTCTTGTTTGCTTGAGGTACTCAAATCGGGATGAGATAGATGGGATGTTTGAGGGTTCTTCCGTAGTATGGAATGTTTTTGGTGCATAGCCATACATTAGTTCGAATGGGGTTTGAGTGCGACCAGCATGGGTGCGGGAATTGTGTGTAAATTCGAGGATAGGCAGTGTTCGTGCCCAGGAGTTGGGATTTGCAGAGCAATAGATGGATAAGAATAGTTCGATCTCTTGATTGAATCTTTCGGTTGATCCGTCGGATTGAGGATGATAGGCGGTCGAGTATGCAGGTTCTATATTTAGTTTTGAATAGAATTCTTGCATTGACTTAGCAATGAATTGGGGTCCTCGATCTGAGATAACCTTTTCGGGAGTTCCGAATTTGGCAAATAACCGTTCTATCAATAGCTCGGCTATGTCATCGGCTGTGGCTGTTTTCGCAGTAGGAATAATTAATATCCCCTTTGTAAGTCCATGGTCCACTATGGACAATATAGAGTCATAGGGGCCGTCTGGAGGTAGATCCGTTATCATATCCATGGAGATTTGGGTGAATGGACGGATGGAAGCAGGTCCTTTTATGGGTTGTAAGGGTGCTTTGAGTGGGTGGCGATTGATCTTGTATTGTTGACAGGTTCCACAACCTTGAACGTAGTTGTGTACGAACGAGTTCATACCGGGCCAGTAACAGTATTGCTTTAATTTTCGTAAAGTTTCTGTAATTCCTGGGTGTCCAGCGGTGATATGGTCGTGTACTCTTTGTAAAAGGGATCGTCTAAGAAGAAGATCATCGGGGATGACAATCTTATTCTGGTAGCGGAGGAAACCATCGTCATTGATGACATATGTTTCAGGAATAGATGAAGACCGTTGTTGAGTGACGTCTTTTATTTTCTGACCGATGAGGTCATCAATAATGGAGATTGACGTTTCTTGTAGATCGGTGGAGAATAATGACGGGGGTAATGCAGTTACGTCATGATTGTCGTCTCCAATCGGTACGTGATCAGGTCGTCGGGATAGATGATCGGCGGGACCATTTTTCTTGCCAGGTATATGTCGAATTTCAACGTTAAATCATTGCATATATGCTGTCCAGCGGGCTTGTCGTCGGTTGAGGTCTTGAGGATTCTTCCAACGTTTGAGGTTTTCGTGATCAGACCAGACAATAGTCTTGTGTGGTGATCCTTCGAAGTAGTGTCTCCACTCTGTGAGTGCGCGAATTATTGCGAGGAATTCTTGTTCCGAGCAATGATAATTGCGTTCAGCGGGATTGAAACTTCGGCTGTGATAAGCAACTGGGTGCTTGACTCCATTTGTGTCTCGTTGTAGTAGGACAGCTCCTGTTGCGTATAGGGATGCATCGCATTCTATCTCAAACGGTTTAGTTTGATCAGCAACTGTGAGGATGGGCTGTGTGAGAAATCGCGCTTTCAGATCTTCGAATGAAGACTGGCATTCGGATGTCCAATCAAATACTTTGGTATTAGACATAAGAGCGTTAAGCGGATGTGCGAGGTCGGAGTAGTTTCGAATGAATTTGCGGTAGAAGTTGCAAAATCCAATGAATTTGCGAACGTCTCGTACTGATTTGGGTACGGGCCATTGTTGGATGCCTTGTAATTTTGCGGGGTCCATGGCGACGTTGTTGGGAGTGATGATTACACCGAGATACTCGAGGTGTTGTTTTTCGAATTCGCATTTCTCTGTTTTGAGAAATAGATCATTCTTTAGGAGGATTCGTAGTACTTCTTTAGTAATACGGCGAAGTTCCTCTTTAGTTTTGGCATGAATGAGGATATCATCCATATAGACAATGACTTCTCCATCATCTATCAGCTTTCTAAACAATGAGTCCATCATTGCTTGGAAGGTAGCTGGCGAATTGCACATTCCAAAGAACATGACTGTGGGTTCGAAAAGTCCTTTAGTTGTTTTAAAGGCTCCTTTCCATTGATCTCCATCTTTTATGCGGATATTGTTATATCCTAGACGAACATCAAGTTTTGTGAACCATTTCGAATCTCTCAATTTGTCGAGTATTGATGAGATGAGGGGAATGGGATATGCGTTTTTGATAGTGTGTTGATTTAGATATCTGTAATCTTGACAGGGCCGTAGTTTTCCATCTTTCTTTCCTACAAAGAAGAAAGGGGAGGCCATAGGTGATTTTGAAGGTCGAATGTAACCTTTTTCAAGATTCTCTTTTAAGAAGGTGTCGAGTTCCTTCTCTTCTAGAGGTGATAACCGATATGGTTTAATTGAACGAGCTTCGAATGAATCTTCGAGTTCGATTTTATGATCCCAAGGTCGGGTTTGAGGAAAGCGTTCTGATGCTTTCTTGTCAAAGAGTTTGTAGAATTCGGCGAACTCTTTAGGAACGACTTTCTTAGGGTCGTCTTGTTTCTTGTCACCAAATTGTTGAGCAATGGTGTTAGAGGATGATGTTTTGACGTTGATTTCAACTGAGTCTTCCTCGTCGAGGCAGATTTTGTTCAGTTGTGTGTCATCATCTGTAATGGTTTGAATTAGATCAAGGTATATCTCGTCGCTTGATTCTTCTTCTCTCCATTTGAGTAATCTGTCAGACCAATTGATGTCTGGATTATTTTCCTGTAACCAGGGGAATCCTAAAATGATTCTAGGTTTTCCGAGACTGATTATTTTGGCTTCGATGGTTGTTTGTCGACCATTAACTGTGCAGTTCAATGGGGAATAGAATGAACAAACACCATTTTTTGTACCATCTGCATTGTAAGCAGTAATGGGTTTTAAGAGTTTCTTGACGGGCCATTGGTGTTGTTTTACCAAAGCTGGGTCAATGAAATTTCCTCCTGCTCCTGAGTCGATGAGGGCAAGGATATCCACGGTTTCTGAGTTGGCTACTGCACTGGAAGTTTGTGTGGGGGCGTAGATAGAGTTGGATCCATTTCCTCCGAGTTGTACAGCGTTGAGTGGAAGAGGAATAGATATATGATGATGTAGATGGGGCAGTAGACACAGATGGAAGAGAGTTAGACGTGGTGGCTAATCTCTTTAAGCAAAATCCTTGATTTCGCTGTTGAAATCGTCGTTCATGTTATCTTGGGAGAAGTAATCGTAGACGTCTGCTACTTCTTCTTCAGGGGCGGTTTCAATGAGGTTGTTGATCTGGCGTCGTAGATGGGGGTTTCGATTTTTGGTCGGGGCCTTCCTCTGGTTGTACGCCTGGCGAGGGATTGACCTCGGGCGATTAGGTGATGGGCCAGTTCGTCGAGCTGGGCATCGGTTGGCGAAATGGCCTGGTTTCTTGCAGAGGAAACAGAGTCGATCTCTGAATAATTCCTTTTGTTCGCTTGTGAAGACTCTGTCGATGAATTGATTAAGGATTTCTCCGGGATTAATTTGAGATGGCTGAGGGGCTTCTTCTTCAAAGTCCTCCTGTTCCTCGTGTATGTTACAGAGTTCCTCTTCACCGTTGAGGCGAAGGTTATTGATTGCCTCTTCGATGTAGTCGACATCCATGGCGTATGGGTCTTTTGCGACCACGGGTGGTTGAACGTAACGCGGGATAGACTGCGGTTGACGAAAGTTTTGAGCCTGGCGATAGCGAGGGTTTTGACGTATTTGAGGGTTCCTTTGGGGATAGTGTGTCTGACGATAGTCTCGTTCAGACTGAAGTATGTGGCTGGCTGCGCGGGCAGCGCCTTTCCATGCTTCATAGGTATCGGCTGGCATGGCTCTGATGGCATACATTCCAATTGTGGGTTCAAGACCCATTTTGAAGAGATGGATTTTGAGTGTGTCTTGTGTGATTTGTGCCTCAAGTGCGAGGGATTCGAATTCTGCGATGTACTCGTGTACGTTGCGCATTCCTTGTTTAAACTTGGTAATCCGGGCCATGGCATCTGAGACATGGGTGGATGAGCGGAAGCTTGTGTCCAAGGCTTTGTTGAATGCTGTGAAGGTTCCGAAGTTGTAGGTTGAATTCTTGTCGTCGTATTTGCTTTCTGTGAAGGCATGTGCCCATGTGGCTGCCGGTCCAACCATAAGGGAAAGAGTGTATAGGATCTTTGTTTCGCTGTCATGGAATCGGGCTTGATCTGCTGCATAGTAGATTCCAAGTCGTTGTTTCCAATGACCGTAGGATGCTGTGTCTCCAGCGAATGGTGGGGGAACTGGGAGTTTGAGTGCTGGGACTGTGGTTGTGGAGGGCATCTTTGAATTTGAGCTTGGCGAGCTGTTTGTAGTAGGTGTGAGGGGATTTGGTGGAGCTGGGGGTAATGACGAAGTGTGTGGAGTTGTTGGGTTGGCGGGAGTTGGGATTGGTGTATGGACTCGAGATGGGATAGTAACTCTAGGTCTTCGAGGAGGGATTGGCGGGGGGTCGTCGTCGTCTGAGTCGTCTTCTTCGGATGAAGATTGTTGTTGTTTCTCTCTGTATTGCTGTTTTGAAGTTTCGCTAGATTGCGAACCTTGTCGTTGTATAGGACTAGGTTCTCCGAAAAGCTGAGATTGGGGAGGTACTGGTGGTTGTGTATAAAATGACGAGGTGGAGCGTCCAGAGTCTTGTGAGGTAGAGGCTTGGATCGGTCCGGGGATGTGAACTGGGAAGGGTTCGGTGGAAGGGGTTTCTCGGTAACGAGATCTGCTTCGTTGAAGTTGTGACCTATCAAATTCCGGTTTAGGAACTGATGTTTGGCTGGTTCTTCGTTGTCGTGAAATGATGATTCAGAGTTGGTGGTTGTCCAAGAGTTGGTAGAGGTTTTTATAAAGGAGTGTGGGGGTGTAAGGAATGGATTGGGAATGAAAAAGGGAGACTGCTGCTGCCTAACAGCTTGATAATGCTCGCTTAGAGCTTTTACTGACTAACAGCTTGAGTGCTCGCTTAGAGCTTTTACTGACTTAACAGCTTGCGCTCGCTTAGAGCTTGACGGCCAGGGGGTCCTAATTAAAGGGGCCTGACTACGACTTACTAAATGCGTAGATTTCAGCGATGTACAAACCCACCGCGGTCCGGTTGGCTAGGATTTCAAACACCTAGACTTCCCACTTTGCTCCGGCGAAGGAGTATCACTTTGTGAGCTGCGACGCGTTATACCAGGGATTAGCGGGTATAGCGACTACCAGTATACCACTAAGAGGTACCGGTTAGACCAGAACAAGTAACGCCGTTTCAAGTTCCAAGATGACGGGAATCGATTGACTGCTGGGTTTCGACAATCCTCCGTTCGGTTCCAAGGGGGAGAGACCGGATAACCCTACCGGTCTAGTGAAAGGGAAGCTTTAATCTAATGTTATGACCACGAACCGTTAAGCTGAACACTCCTGGAACTTAAACGCTAGAGTGCAGTCGTGTAGGAACGTGCGATCAATAAACACTCTGCTGCAATCTCAAGGCCTTTCAACCTAGTGACCGAGAGGTATGGAGACAGAGATGTATAAGGGCTACAACAGAAGAGATTAAAGCTTGACGCTTTAATCGTCTAATACATCGAGTATTTATACTATTCTAGGGATGTACCTAATAATAGCTACTAACTAATTATAACCTAATACTCGTCATCGCTTTATAATCTACTCCATACACAATGCTAGAACTGTCAACAGGAGTAGGTGAGACATCGGGGTCGGGGACTATTTACTCCATATACAATGAAAGATTAGTCAACAGGAGTAAAATGACGAAATGGATAACTAATACTGGAGTCAGGGAAATGTATACTTCTAAGCATAAGTGGAGTCTCATACTTAGTTCGACGTTAGGTCATAACGATGTCATAGTGATGTCACTGTGATGTCACCGGGGAATGGTATGTCAAGCGGAGTCGTCCATGGTGTCGTCATTGGGAATGAGTTCGGGGAAGATGGCGAACAAGTCTTCCTCGGTGGTAGTGGTACGGGCCGGTGGTTTGGGTGGACTCGTAACACATTTAAGTTGTTGAGAAGTGACTGCTATGAGAATCTAAATCAATACTAAGGCTGCCACCAAGTCACCGTACTGAGGATTGCATGGTATTAGATATTGAAGATAAGCGAGACTTAGATCTCACAAGATGATTGTCACTGTGTGTATTTGAAATTAGCATGACACAGCACATCAAGAACTCTAGATGTCTCAGTGATGGTGTCCAGGTCAATTAACTAGTATCTCTGTATTACAATTACTACTCTACACACAATGTGGTGTGGTGGTCGAATGAAGGAAGTGTATACAATGCTGGTATCTACTTAAATCACATATTGTTCAGGGCTGTCATCTGAGTTTGATCAGTGATCGTCGATCATCAATCATCAATCAGTGATCGCACTCTCTCGGCAATGCAGCAAAAGACACCAATGCACAAAACTACTGCCAGAGTTTGTAGTCAGTAGATTATAATGTGTATAGAGTATAATACTTATTACTTACATGATATTGAAGCCCGGGGCACATAAGTCATGAGAATGACCAAACCGGGACCAAGATGAGCTGCCGGATTCTGCAGAGCCCCTTGGCCAGATAAACAAAGCAGTAACAAATAAAGTATGCCATGATGTAGCGTGAGTTGTCACAACGGCAGGATACCGACGAAAGGGACCATGGGAAAGAGGCGGGAGGAAACAAACATGGACAAGGACCAGAAGGGCCCAGGTGATAACCGGGACGTGCCGGGAAATGATGATATCGGTTGCCGGAGACAAGGTTAACCGGTTTGTATTTTGTAGCCGGAAAGAAACATAAAAAGTTACAAGACATTTGGGGTATTTCACCATATTTCTCAATTCATATGGGAAATAACTCGAAATATGTCCAAGCTGATCCGGGTGTCAACCCATCACCCGTGTCTAACAAGAGGTTTCACGTGGGTGCATCAGGTGCTGAATGGCCAAATTCATCCAGGGTCCTTGCTAATTCTTTACAATTAATTACATTGGTTAATCCCCAAGTATGATCCCCAAAGTAAACAATATGTAAATTTATTACATCACCCTAAATTTCTCGGTGGGCTTGCACAAGTGCGGGAGGGAAATATTGCAAGTCCTTGCTGATATCCCAAGTCTTTCGAAAGTCCACAAAACCGCCGATTTTGCCTCTTTTGCGGCCTGTTGGTTCCCAGAACCAACCAGTCTAATATCAGTGGCAACCTGGGAGCTACAGGTGATGGATTAGAGCATGCCATTTTGAGGATGTTGGTTGTGGTTCTGTGGATCAGAGTCAGACGCTTCAAGAGAAGAAGTGGATTTAAATAGGGAGGTGGGGAGTACCTGCGAGTGACATACGATGATAGATTTGATGGAGGAGAGTATCTGATTTGGAAGGGAAGCCTACACAGAAGGTGGAGAGTGCGCGAGTAATACAGAGGGAAACACAACCCTGGAGAGCGAGCTGGACAAGAAGAGGGTCCTGAGAATGATCTCTATTTGCAAGGATACGTGCGAGACTAGGATCAATCCGAGCAGAAGTGTCGTGCATGGCTTGAATGGCCCTTGAAGATGATAGAGAAGAGCGGTCGAAGGAACATACTTCAGTTGCAGCAGCAGCATACTGAAGTATTTCTGAATTGATATCATGAAGGGCTTGGAGGACTTGAGCGCCTGACCAGGTATCAGTTCAAGTCAGATAAGTTTCTGCCGTGCGTTGTCTTGCTTGTGCTTCGTCTACAACAGCAGAAGATTCCGAGTCTGTGGTGGAGTTGATACTTGAACGACTGGTGGCATACAGATTAGCCTCTGAGCGCCGACGTTCTGCCATGGCCCTTTCACGGTCTCTGTCTCTGCGCAAACGCTCGACCTCTACGTCTCTTGTCTTGAGAACTTCTCTTGTGTCTCGTAGGGTGCGTTCGAGCAAGCGACAGCGTTCGTAGAGACGAGTTAGGTCATCTGTGTTGCGGGCCAGTTCAGCCTTTGAGTGATCGGATTCACGGCGCATGGCTTCTGTGGAGAGATGAGGGAACGATCGCTGGCGGATCAACGGTAACTGTAAGAGCAGCAAGGTGTTAATTGATACTTATTTGTCCAAATTATTTATAGATCAAAACACGTTCCTCTCCTCTTCCTCTACTTCCTTCCATCCCTATCCATATGCCTCAGCCGCGCTCAGCGCCAGACACGAGGAAGCCCTACGCTGGCTCAGTCCGCTCCCTCGTCATTGCAATCGACGTAGGCACTACCTTCAGCGGGGTCTCTTATGCAATTCTAGAGCCTACTCTGATACCCAAGATACATGGTGTTACTCGGTATATTCCGCTACTACAGCTTTTACCTCCAAGGCTCATATCTCAACAGGTTTCCCGGGCAGGAGCATGTTGCTGGGAATACAAAGATACCCTCAATATTGTACTACGATAAGCATGGCAAGGTGATGGCTGCAGGCGCTGAAGCTGATCAGAGTGCCATTGAAGCCCAAGCTGAGGACGAAGGTTGGATCAAGGCTGAACTGTTCGTCTTCATTTCACATTTCCCTCTCTCCAAATTAATTTACCAATGATAGATTCAAACTACGACTACGTCCGCGAACGATGAAATTGAATATGAACGGAATGCGTTTAGGTCCTCTACCAAAACGGAAAACAGCAGTTCATGTTTTTGGTGACTTTCTCGCATATCTCTTTCGATGCACAAGAAACTTTATCTGTGATACACATGCAAATGGTGCTGCTCTATGGAGTCAAGTGGAAAATGACCTTCAATTCGTACTTTCTCATCCAAATGGTTGGGAAGGAGCTCAGCAAAGCAAAATGCGAAGAGCTGCCATATATGGTGGTCTTATCCCCGATACGAACGAAGGCAAAGCTAGAATACGATTTGTCACAGAAGGAGAAGCTTCATACATGCTTGCGTTTTGAACGGCTTGGCTGCTGATGTTCTAACGGTACGTAGGCATTCGGGCTCTAGTAATAATTAAAAAACACGAGGCGCTGACGCGTTTACCCTGTTAATATTATAGAACCCTTCAAAACATGGGTTTTTGATTGCCGATGCTGGAGGCGGAACACTGGATATTAGCGCATATGCGATCAAGGGTACATCACCACTTGTCATGGAAGAAATTGCTCCTCCAGATTGTCTCTTTGCTGGCTCAGTCTTTGTATCAAGGAGAGCACGCGAGTTCTTGGAAGGTAGATCTATCTTTCGCTCAATTAGGAAGTTGGGTTAAATTTAACTCTCCCATCATTTCTCCTTTAGAAAAACTCAAAAAGTCGAAATATGGAACACCAGATTCATTGGATCATATTACCCGCAAGTTTGATGAAACTACAAAGAGATTGTTCCGAGATCGAAAGGATTTACAGTTTATTCCGTTTGGATCTCCACTTGATAAAGATCCTGCTGTTGGTATTAGAAGTGGTCAATTGAAGTTGACAGGTCAGGAAGTAGCGGAATTGTTTGAACCTTCGGTTAATGGTATGTGATATAGTATATAGTATATTGTCAAAAGTCTATGGCTGATGAGAGAATTTTGTGTTTATAGCTGCGTTTAAGGCTATTAAGTCGCAAGTTGAGAGTAGTCAAGGAATGATTAGATCTGTATTTTTAGTGGGTGGATATGCGGCTTCGCCTTGGTTATTTCAGTACGTTATTTACTCCACGTCTTCTATCACAAATCTAAATCCTGACACATTATATAAAACTAGACAACTACAAGAACGATTGGCACCTTACAGAATATCAGTTAGTAGACCAGACACTCAAACGTACGTCATCATTATCATTCTACACAATTAGTAATTCTCATTCTGATTTTTTTTTTCCATCCGCTTTAGATCTAAAGCAGTCGCGGATGGAGCGATTGGTTTTTATTGTGATCATCATGTATCAGCAAGAATGTCTAAATTCATGTATGGAGTTGAATTTTTGAGAGAAATGGATCCTAGAGATCCAGATCATGTAGCGAGGAAGGAAAGATTATGTGAATTACCGAGTGGACCAAAGTTGTTACCTGATGCTTTTGATTGTATTCTTGCTAGGGTGAGTTATTAAAACGTTAAACGTTGTGTTTTTTTTTTTTTTTTTTTTTTTTTTCGAATTCTGACTCCATTTTTTTTTTTGTAGAGTGTAAGAGTGAAGGAATCGACGGTGTTTACGCGTAAATATTGTACGGAATTGACAAGTTTATCGATGTTGAGTGTATTTGAAGTGGAGATTTGGTGTTATAGAGGTGGTAATGAAGTACCGAAATGGATTAATAGACAAGCTGGTACGCCTCTCTCCCTTCCTTCCTTCCTTCCTTCCTTCCTTCCTTCTCTCTCTCTCTCTCTCTCTCTCTCTCTTCATAATCTATTTTACTCATATAACTTGAATTTAGATGATTTTTCAACATTATGTGTTGTACGAGCGGATCTTTCACCATTGGCTAGTTCAGCAGAACCTAAAGCTGGTAAAAGTGGAAAAACGTATTGGACGATTGTGTTTTCTGTTGAAATTCAGTTTGGGTTGACGGAGTTTAAGGCGAGGATTAAGTGGGTTGATGGTGGTGTTACCAAATAGTCAGTTCCTCCTCTCTGCTTCCTTTCATTTCTTAATCTCCAAAAAAAAAAAAAAACTGACTGACTGCATCTCTCTCTCTTTTGTTTTTGAAAACACAACAGTGGACCAGCTTCGATCATTTATAATGAAAGAGGACATAGAGCAGATGAAGATGAACCAGATGTTTATCCAGAAGATGATTATAATACCAAGACAAATCTTAATACTCCCATTTCAGCATCTTCTGCTGGTACTACTACTCCTCGTTCTACTTCTTCTCGTGATCGTGATCGTGAAAAGGATAGAGTACGAGGTTTGGAAGTAGGAGTAGGATCAAGTCGTAGTAAACGAGATTCAACTCATTCTCATGCGACTACTCATTCCACTACTCATTCCACTACTTCAAGTAGAAGACCTTCGATTACTGCTTCCGTTGCTCCTAGTCATTCTGGTGCTGGATATGGTAACGGGGTTATACCAGAGGTTGCTAGAGTTGATCATAGAAGTGAAAGTCATAGTCACAGTTCTAAAGATAGTGGAAGTGGAAGTGGACGTGATAAGGAAAAGGAAAGGGAGAGGAAAAAGGATCGTGATCGTGAACGAGAATGGGAACGAGAACGAGAGCGGGAATCATATTCCGTTTCAGCTGCCACTAGTAAAGCACCAAGTCGATCTCATTCACAAAGAAGTGCAACCACTATAATGACAACAACAACTACTAATCGAATTGGAGAAACTCTTAATTCAATTTGGGGTCAAACTCCTAGTGGTCCACCTTCAATTGCTCCTTCAACTCATACGATTCAAGGTGGTGGTAGAAGTAGAATTCAAAGTCAAATTGGTTCACCTATTATGGAATCTCCTTCACAACAACAACACATCCAAGCACCAATCCAAGCACAACCTCAAACCCAAACTCAAATTCCTTCATCAATTTCAAGAGCAAGTTCTTTATACAGTAATACTCCTTATCCTCCACAACAACAATCTCAAACTCAACATCAACAGTCCGTACCTCCAACGCCACTTACTCGATCATCAACAATCCATTCACATAATTCCACAACTACGACTACCACAACAACAACAACAGGTAACAAAGAACCTTACGTCGAAACTATATCAACTACAATTGAAAATCCTAAAAGTCTATCACCATGGGATCCAGTACCTCCACAAACTCCAACTCAACCAAGTGTTTCTAGAGCTTTATCAACTGATTCTCGTAAAAGTTCAAAGAGTAATCGAACTGGAAGCGGTGGTGGTGGTGGTGGTGATGCAGTACCATCTTGGGATTCACAACAACAACAACAACAACAACAACCAGTACAAGAAACTACCGTTTTATTATCCAATATCAATAACCCACCAATTGATATCGATTTATCACCTACTAGAAGTCGAGCGGGTAGTATCTCTGCATCTGGATGGGGAGGTGATATGTCTATAGGAGGAGGTGGAGTAGGAGTAGGTGGAGGACCAGGATGGGGAACACCACGAACAATCAATATAAACACTACAACAGCTCCACCAACAGAATGGGATACTACTTCACAAATCAGTAAAACACCAACTCGTATTGGAAGATCTAGAAAAGGTTCTATGGCTACTTCTATTGCTCCTACGATTCCTTCTGTTAAGGAACATGATGAATTCGGTGTTGGTGAGGATCAATGGGGTACTACAGGACATGATAATAATGTTACGGATGGTTGGGGTTTTGATAATAATACTCGAGAACACGAACACGAACAAATTCAACCTCCTCCAATCGACCAATCACGTTCTCTTCCACCTATCGAAACTACTAAATCATCTGGTACCAAAACTCCCAAGACAACAGGATCGAAAACTCCAAAGACACCTGCTACCGAATTTTCTGTTGAAACGCCTGTTGAAGAAAGTGTAGGTGGTGATAAGAAGAAGAAGAAGAAGAAAGGTGCCGCGGCCGCTGCTGCTGCTGCTGCTCAACAAGAGGAAGCTGAGAGAGCACGACTTGCTGAAGAGGCTGAGAAAGCTAGACTTGCTGCTGCCGAAGAAGTTGAGCGAGCTCGCATTGCAGCTAAAGAAGCTGAGGAAGCAAGGATTGTAGCTGAGGAAGCAGAAAAGGCGAGAATTGCAGCTGAGGAAGCAGAGGAAGCAGAAAACGCTAGGATTGCAGCGGAAGCAGAGAAAGCAAGGGTTGCAGCTGAAGAAGCAAAAAGAGTCAGAAAGGAGGAGGAGGAGAAGGCTGCTGCTGCTGAAGCGGAGGCGGCCGCGGAGGCAGAGAGAAAAAAGAAAGAAGAAGAACAGAAAGCGAGGGAGGTAGCTAACAAGCAAAAAGAAGAGAAGAAAGCTGAAAAGAATAGTAAGATGAAGTCCAAGAGGGAACTGAAGGCTGAAAAGGAGAAGGAAAGATTGGAAGCCGAACAAGCGCAAGCAGAGCAAGAGAGATTAGCTAAGGAGGTGCTGGAGGAGGCTGAAGAGGTAAAACAACGTGATGAGCAGGAGAAATTGGCTAAAACACATGCGAAAGCAGATGAAGAAGCTAAACAAAGTGAAGAGCAGGAGAGACTGGCCAAGGAAGCAAAGGCAAACGAGGAGAGGCAGACTCAAGAGGCCAAAGAGCGCGAGCAACAGAAGAAAGAGAAAGAGGTTGCCGATGCTGCTGCTGTTGCCATAGTTGCTGCGGAAGGCTCCCCCGTCTCAAAGGTGAAGAAAGGAAGGAAGAGCAGGAAGGGGTCCATTGTGAATTTGGGCTTCAGTAACGATAATGCAGAGGAAGAGAGAAAGGAGGAAGAGAGAAAGGAGGAAGAGAGAAAGAGGAAGGAAGAGGAGGAACGTCTGCCTCAGGAAGAACAAGCAAAGGCAAAGCAAGAGGCGGAGGAGAAAGCAGAAAAGGAGGCAAAGGAGAAAGCAGACGAGGAAGCAAAGAAAGCAGAGCAGGAAGCGAAAGAGAAGGAGAAAGAGAAAGAGAAACAGCGACTTGAACAAGAGGCGAAAGAGAAAGAAAGAGAAAGAGAGGCAAAGGAGGAGAAGGAGAAGGCCGACAGAGAGAAAGCTGAACAGGAAGCAAGTGCAAAGGCAGAACGAGAACGAGCTGAGAAGGAAAAACGGTCATCCCAAATCAGTGGTGGTGGTAGTCCATCTCTCTTTGACGCTTGGGGAAGTGGTAACAGTGGTTCCCAGAATGGTGGTTCCCAAACCGGTGGAAGTAATACAGGCGGAGGTAGTGGTTGGGGACTGTCATGGGGAAAGCCCAAGTCTGCAGTGAGCAGTATTACATCCGGTTGGGGTAAGTTACTTGGAGATTCGGAGAACAAACTAGAAGGGTCCCCCGGGACTAATAC
Source organism: Coprinus comatus (assembly GCA_034638255.1). NCBI lineage: Eukaryota > Fungi > Basidiomycota > Agaricomycetes > Agaricales > Agaricaceae > Coprinus > Coprinus comatus. Next base: position 78,014 of record JAWPGT010000089.1, read on the forward strand.
TCCAACGAAAAAGAATATCTTTGAAGGTCTCAAATTTGGCGCCCCTGCTACACCCCCTAAACCTTCGAATAACACCAACACCCTCTTCGACGACCCCGAATTACCAACTCTCAATCAACCTACCAATCAAGTAGACGCTCCTCCACCCGTTCCTAGCAAGACTGCTTCTAAACCCCCTAGTCAAGTTCCTTCTAAAGTTGCTAGCCAAGTTACTAGCCGAGTTCCTTCACCTATACCTGCACCTGCACCACCTACACCTACCGTTGAATCTGTATCATCACCTACACCCACTGCTGAAACCGTACAACCTACACCCACCACCGAACACCCACCACCGACAGCTGCTGAACCTCATTCTGATGATCCCGTCGAGACAGCTGAAGATACAGCCCTTGAAGCTTCCGAGACTGCCGCAGAAGGTAATACTGCCAACGCCGAAGATGAATGGGCGATACCTGTTAAAACGAAGAAGAAGAAAAATAAAAACACAGCGGCAGGTGATTCCGCACCATCTACACCTATAGATCAACAGGATGACAACTCCAAACAAACTGGTGGTGGTAGGAAGAAGAAAGGAAAGAAGAAGTAAAGGTGTTAATGAGCCATTTTTCTTGTTTCTTGATGACTGATACGTTTTAATCTTTTTTGAACGATGTAACAATGATATACTTACTTGATGTACGATCTCAGATCTCATGTTTTGTGTTATGTGTTCTGATTTGTTTTTAAAAAATATAAGAATGATGTATACCTCCTTAATAAACATAGTTGACCTCGTTTACCCTCTTTCCATACATGCACCTACGGAAGTTGCGATGCACGAGCACTTAATTCAGATCACTCTAGTTTGCATAGACATATACGTATGTATCATCAATGTGCATACAACAGGAGCGATGAGATAACGACTAGCAAGGACCCTATCTTCCATACATGGCACTAAACACGAAAAGGCTTTCAAGGAGTGAAGAGGTTGTCGAGGAATTCTTTGCCAGCAGCCTTGAGTTGCTTGGGCTTCTTGGCATCCTTGGACTTCAGACGTTCCTGCTTGACTATATATACATGTAAGTAATCAAGTTCACCGCTGGATTAACACTACAAAAAAGAACTCACGGATTTCCTGCCTGCGGAGAGTCTTGGCATATGGGTTGAGACGGAAGAGAACAGCCTTGTTGACCAAGGGGTTCTTCTTTTGGGTCCAGGGACGTTTCTGGACTTTTTGGCCAGCTGGGCGGACGACGGATTGAATTTCGTCGCTGTTAATGAGACGGGTAACATCGGGGTTGGAGATCTTAGCAGAAGGAAGGCTAAAAAAAGTGTTTGAAATGATTAATAGCAGTTTTGTCGCCCAACCAATCAGTACTAACATGTAATCCTTCTTGTACACGGCAGCCTTGTCGAAGGTACCGAAGACATCGTCAAGAGCAGCGAAAGCACCCTCTGTCCAAATAACGAAGCGACCGAGATGGCCACCAGGAGCGAGTTGCAAAAGGTTGAGCCTTTGGACGTTGACGAGCTCAACACCGGGGATGTTACGGAAAGCCTTGACAATACCCTTGTCCTCGTTGTAGACCACGAGGGGTCCACGACGTTGGCGATGCCTGCGGTTCCTCAGCTTGCCCTTTCCGGCGCGGAGCTTGCGGGAGTTGGAAACCTTGACAACATCAGAGTAAGCCTTGAGGGCCTTCAAGAGAGCAACAGCTTCCTTGGTCTTGGTGAAGGATTCGGCGTTGGCGGAGACGACGAGGGGAACTTCCTCGATTTGCTCGATGCGGTGACCACGAGCGAGGACGAGGGAAGGAAGAGCGGTGGCGGCAATAGCGGAAACAACAGCGAAGCGGCGTTGGTTCTGGTTAACCTTGACGTGCCATTTGCGCCAGGTCTTGGTGGGAGCGAACATACGACCTCCACGGCACATGTTACCGAAGGCAGCCTAATAAGATATTGATATTTAGTTCATTTTTTCAGAGACTTGCAACACACCTGTCCCGAACGGTGTGTTCCTCCACCACCAACACGGGGAATACGGGCAACAGCACGACCGGTACCCCAGGACTCGGCGGAAGTTTGGTGACCAGCCTTCTCGCTCACGGCGTAAGCTTGCCTCTTGTTCTTAGCAATGCTCTCTACCCACAACAGACCATCAGAACCTCCCTCTCTCTCTCCAAACTCTGATTACTCACTGTGCACTTGCTGGACGACATCGAGCCTGATGGGGGCGGTCAAAACCGCGGGAAGGGGGAGCGAGGAGGAAGCCTCTAAGAGACAAAATGAGATCAGTGCGGTTGACAGCGACGAGCAAAGCCCTACCGCCGGTGGAGGACCGAACGTTGACGGTGGGGCGGGAGGCCATTGCTGGATTCTTGAGGTCTTGAGATTATCGTCTGTCCCGGCGACAAATTCAGTCCTACCGCGAATGGAAATTAGGCTTTTGCCGGCGCAACTATACAGCTGGTGTCAAAACACATCACAATAACCCTTATCACGCGAGAGCCATCGCACTTGGTTATGCAGATAAATAAATAGTCTATAAGTATGTCCATTATGCTAAACAATGTTGATATGATTATCCCGTTACAGGTATGCATCCTTCACGGCTGTTAAAAAAACCAAATTGCTCTATGCACAAATGTCGACTTATTTTACAGTATAATTGGTTTCCAACATTCATCTGTTTCCCAGAGTTGTCAACTTTTTTAAGATTTTTTTTCTTGTTTTTTTTTTAGAATGATGTTCAAAAGAAAATAAATAAGCATCAGTGCGCGAAGTGATTTGCTGCCGGATGTCTTTGGTAGCCTCCAGTATGAGACGCATATGAACACATGCCATGGACCTGCTGTGGACACACATCAACCCACAAGCCACACCAGCCACACGCCGCTCGATCGCACAGAAATACGATAGTGTTATCACACGCAGGGCTTATTATTTTTGTTTCTGCCCTGCTAATTTTAGGTGGGGCCTCTGTACACCGGACCGTACTGCAGTGAGTGCTCTTAGGGATGACTCTGCATCCTACCGGACTGATACACCCTTCTAAGGCACCGCCAATGTACTCCTCGTAGTGTAGTGTGCTTGGAACATACATTGGCTTTAGCTTTTTGTTAAAGGTACATTCTCGATTCCCGAACCTCTTAGTGAACCTTCAAGCTTAAATCTTTTCTTACACACGAAGTATAGACTGAATGGCCATAAAAATGCCGATACAACGCGTATCAGTAAACGGCGCTATGTATAATATATATTGCAAGCCTTTCTCAAGGCCGCTTGGCAAGAGCCATCCTTACGACCGTCTTGGTCTATCGTGTAATACAGTGTCAGTACAAGTACGATCTTCATCATGATAGGATCTTACCTGGTCCAGGGATATATCTGTCGGTCTCACAGAAGCGGCAGGCTGACCACCAGACGTATATGCCGCCTTGATTCGTGGTCCAGATACCTGCAGAAATAATTCGTGTGAATTAGTAAGAGCTTAAGAGGACTCGTTGAGAGTTGAGCAACTCACTGCCTTCGTGGCATCACGGAGTTGTGCAAGCGTCTTGCCTCGTTGAGCCCATAAACGGATTTGCTGCTCGGATTCGGAGGAGCTCTCGTAGTAATCATCAATGTGCAGTGTCTCGACTTGAACTAGAGATTGGACAAATTGAGAATGAAGCTGTTGCGCGACGCCGTCTACGTCAGAACCCAGCTTAACGATGTTCTGTTTATGAGCCACAGCCAGACTGTGCGTGCTGACTGACTCCTTAAGTGCACCTTCGATTAAGCTGACGATGCCATTGACATCTCCAAGGGGAAGCAGGTCACCTCTATGAAGATCAGAGCTCATATAGTAGAGTAAAAAATATTCTCGACATACCCAGTCTTCCTGGCGATACCGGTGTAGAACTCTGTCGCTTTCTAAGAGACCCCGGTCAGAGTTTGCATTACAATCGCTTCCCCATACTTACGGTAAAACCATCCATTGTGGGCTCACATGCGACGACATACTAGGCAAAGGTGAGGTGACAGTTGAATGATTGAAGCAAGGTCAACACTCACCAAAACGATGCCACGGTCGCAGAATAAATCCGTAATCGCCACAGGATCGTTTTCTGTGATAAATTTGAATTGTCAGGTGTGACCTCGAATAAGAGCCGGTAAACTCACGCTGGGGGCATCCCTGGGGAAATCCGTCGCCTCCTTCTCCAATTCCATGTGGTGGGGAATCCGTTGTAAGGATGACCACCTTGGCCGCATCATCATTCCAGTCAGCGGAAAGGGCATTGGACAAGGCATCGCACTGAGCTTCCGGTGCATCCCCCCCACCGTAAGCATATTTCCCACCCAAATAGGTTGATACCCTGCTCAGATCGTCTGTAAAACCCATGCTCTCTGTGAGCAAGGTATCGTCCTGGGGAGGATGGTCTCGAAAGACAATCACATTCGCACGAAGCTTATTTTGGATGACCTTGCCAGACTGGACCAGGGTGAGGAGGATGTTTGCAACTTCATCTCTCGCCCTGTTGATGTATGGCTGCTGGCTTCCCGTGATGTCTTGAAGGAAAATAACATCCCTGTTTATAATGCCACATTAAATATCAACAAGTTTGAGGGGCGTGGAACCCTTACAATGCGGCAGTGGGAATGGGCTTGTCAGGAACCTTTTCGAATACGAAGCATTGATTAGGTCCATTTGACTGCTCAATACTTCTAGTTAGCGAGTCCTCCAAATCATAAGCAAGACTCACGAAGCTGTTGTCGTAGTAGAAGTTGACCTAGAACTAGAGTCAGTAGGCCTTCGATCCGATCTGAGATAGAGAACAAACAGCATGAGGACCAGTCGCTGCGGGGTATGTATTGTCTGCATTGGAATCGAAGTAGAATGACTGTTCGTTTCCGTCCAATGTAATCCTGAGGTGTGTCAAGAATAGGCTCAAGTTAAAAAGCAATGCAATTACTTCGAGTAGCTTTGGCCGTTGCTAGTATATTCTTTGATATACCACCTTAAGGAATCGCCGTTTAGTTGCGGTGACGGGTATCCATATCCCCAGTAAGTTTCAGCAGTCCGAACGTATTGAAGACCTGCACCATTCAAAACGCTAGTGATGTAATAGAGCCCACTCTTGTCGGGGACCCCAGCCAACTTCCACTGCGAGGGGTCCAATCAGTATCAGGAAATGTGTATTGATGCAAGAACTATACCAGTTGTGCATCATTTGAGACATTGAGAGGGTTGAGCTGGAGCCATTGGGTCAAGGACGGGATGCATTCGAAGTAGCTGTCCTTGTTCAAGACTTTGATTCGATAATTTCCGTCACCAGTTGGGGAGGGTGTGTAACTCATCGCGGGAGATGGTACAGTCAATTCCGTTTCATCGAAATATATGGACTGCAGAGATCTAAATACTTAATGGAAACAATTGCTCGATGCAGTAATGCTATGATATCCACTGGCACGCCGGTGCTACCAAGTCCCCGAATGAGCTTTTCTGTCCAGTTCGGCATAATGAAGTGCCTTAAAGTCTCCAGTGTAAGCCAGGATGCCATGGTGGTCACTTTGACAGGTGGATTGGTTGATAAGCCGAGAAGAACGCAATGATGTCGAAGCCAAGCTAGAATGTTGGTTTGGTCTGCGCTGTAGGTGACCTGGACCTGGCGGGCAGAATGGTGTACACTTCAAAGGATGCACAAAAGGTTAGATTTTCGTGTTTTTTCAGAGAACTATTAGTTGACATAAGTTACAGTGGAAAATTTGTTGCTGTCAAAGGAAAGAGTAATGTATACACTATTACTCAGGTTTGCCTTCAAAACAATGCCGGTGTTCGATACGTGAAGGACTGAAAAGACATACTGGTGGATATGGGTACCCAACCGACCGCAAAAGGAATGTTGCCTCCCTTAACTGGCTAATTGAGCAGCGCACCACGGATGGAAAGTCCTATTCCAAGTATGTAGTATCAGTTTGGCTGTTCAGACAAGTTCTAATCTTATTTCCTGTTTTTAGGGTCTCTTTGGAAGTGTCCTTGATAAATCTTTCTATTTCGTCTCCAACGCCGATGACCCTAATCAGCCTGAGAAGAAGCGCGCTGTCAGTATTTTCTCTTTCTTATGTCTGCGACATCGGATGACCTCTACTAACAGGTCCTATTTTTACTACGATAAATTAT